>JAHBMJ010005837.1:0-63533 GCA_018398765.1 Chromera velia | reverse complement strand
GGGGGGCGGGAGGGGGGGGGAGCCCGATCCCCCGCGGACCCTATTGGGGTAAAGATCCGCTTTCCGCGGGCCAAATTCGAAATTTTGTCGGATCTGTATCAAACAATGAAGCATTTGACCTGTCGATCGCATATCACTCTAGAGTTCACACGTCAGGAGCCTGTTTTGTTCGATTCTAGCCTGCTGTCAGTCATTTCTCGAAATGGCGACCAAGAGGTCGTTGAAGCCAGCCCTCCGAGTCCCTGGAAAGACGAAAAAGGAGGGTGTTGAGTCGAACGTGTCAGGAAAGCCCTCGAAGGATGCCAGCCTGGTCCTGGGGGAAACCTTTCGAAGCAAGTGCTTCGCAAAACAGGTTCGTGTCTTGGAGCGCTCAACGACGCAAAATGTCTCTTTGGTTTTCCACTCTTGCACTCTTGTTGCTTGCCTTGAATTTTCCCTGCAGCTCAAGCACCTGGAGCCTGGCATCAAGGCCTTCACCCTGGTGATTGGTTTCACTATGGTGCTCCTCCGAATTTGTGGAATCACGGACATGCTCACTCTGTTTCTTGGTTTAACCGGTTTTGGGGTACTCGCTCTCGCTGTGTCACCCTCTCTTCTGTTGCCCCTTCTCAATCGAAGGAAAGATGCAACACTGTCTACCCAAGCGAGCGAGGCGATTACCTTCTACTCTCTGGCTGTCATGGTTATTGCCATCAGACTCGCCCAGTACGCATGGAAGGCCCCGAACTTTCCCGTGTGGTGCTGCGGAGTCTCGTACGGAGGTCGGTGGAAAGCAACCAACCAACTCTCTGGAGATGCATTTGCCTGACCTTTGTGCACATGCACGGGTTTCACATCTCATGCATTTTCTGTTCCCGTTGCATCTGCAGCACTGCTTTTCAAACTGCTCTTGGGCATACTCCATTTCTCTGACCGCCACTTCTGGCACATCAACCTGCTGGACTCTGCCGGCTGGGCGGTGGCAAATTACAGCGCTCTTGCCCAGATATGGGGAGGCGAAGACCCCGGGGTCGTGCTGACTGTGCAGTTGTTCGGTTTCTTCTGTGCAGTTCAGCCTGTGCTTCTCGCTTTTGCCTGCCGATACGTGACCTCGCTGACTTTGGCAGAAGCCGAAAAAGAAATGGGCCGAAGGGCAGAAGCGGAAACTCGTCGCGACAGTTTCATGAGTTACATCATGCACGAAATGCGAAATCCGCTATACGGGGCCTCGATGCTTGTTGTAGAATTCCTAGAGACCCTCCGTGAGCTGAATAGCGTCGGAAAGGCCGCAGGGAGGAAGGAGGTGTCGATAGACGGACTCAGAGCTGCGGTTTGCGATGTCTCCAGTCGTCTGAGTCGGCTGACGGGGTTCTTGTCTTCCCAGTTCGACAAAATGAAGGGAGTATGCGATGATGTCCTGCAGGTGAGCGAGCACCCACCGAAACGCATTTTTGTCGAATTTTCACGCCTATGTGATGAAAACCTTTCTTCTAACCTTTTTGTTTCACTCTGTTGCAATGCCGTAGTGACTGCTCTCTCGGTGCTGTCTCATCTTACCTTCATGCGCTGCGTCTGCTTCTTCACGTACCTTGCCGGTCTTCGTTCCTTCCCGCCTCTTGTCTCAATGCCGATTCTTCTGTACGTTCTCCTTTCCATCAGTATGCCTCGCTGCCTTCCTGCGTGGCCGTTTTTCTGTGTGCACCCATCCTCTCACGCACAAGTCGCCAGCCAGCCTTCCTGAATGCACATTAGCCACTTCCTGTAGTTGTTTGCTTCTTTAATTTCCAGATAATTGTGTATTCGTGACTTGTTCTCCTATTTCGCTCCTAAACAAAAAGAGGTACATGTATCTATGTGCCTGTATGTGCATGCGCATGCGCGTTCGGCATGACAGCGGGAGCGCCTGCCATTCTTCTGCATGTGCATCCTCATAGTTGTCTCTGTGGATCGACGTACGAATGTCGGCGTTTCTCTTTCTGTGTGTGCGTCTTTCTCTCAAAGCTCTCCATGAACTTTCAAATCCGTTTTCTAGGCGGCGTCTCTCATTCTCTCTGTCCTCTCTGTCCCCCCCCATCCGCTCTCTCTTTCGGTGTGTGTGTGTGTGTGTGTGTGCATGTGTGCATGTGTGCAGCTGGAGAAACTTGAGAAGGGGGGGTTTGAGTTCGTGTTTCGGCCAACCAACATCAAAAAGTGGGTCGCCAAGGTCTCCCAGCAAGCTGCGCCTCTCTTCGGCAGCCGCGCTGCGGGCAGTCAGTCACCCGATCCGACCACCCAGGCCGTGGCCTTCTCCTGGCTCGTCGAGTGTGCGCCACAAGTCGAGGCGCTACTCGCACAGCAGCCAGTTGGTGTGGCAGACTGGGTGCGTCTGGACCAAGTCGTTTCCAATTTCATCAGCAACGCGAGAAAGTTCACCAAGACAGGCTCCGTCTCCCTCCGTTGCACTCTTTTAGAGCCCTGCCCCTCACCTACGTCAGAGAATGGTGGCGAGGCTGCCAAACAGCCTCGGTCTGAGAATTCGGAGAAGAGAGGGCGGGCAGCACTGACTGTTTGCCAGAGGGGGCCGCAATGGGAGGCAGCAAGCAAGTTTGGAGGAAGGAAATGCACGCGCGAGGAGGGGGGGGAAGGGGAAGAGGGCGGGGAGGGGGAGGAAAGCAAGATCGAGGACTGTGCGGAGGGAGGCGGGGATGAGAGCGAAAGCAATGTCTCGACGTCAAAGTCGCCCTCTCGAAATTCTCTTCGCGGCTTGCTGATGAGAATTGAGGTCACAGATACTGGCCCGGGATTGAGTGAGCATGACATCGGAAAACTTTTCAAACCTTACGGACAGGTGCGGGCAGGGGAATTACAAAACGGGGGGGGGACAGGGTTGGGGTTGGTGATCTGCAAATCCTTCGTAGAGGCACACTTTGAGGGTGTGATTGGGGTGGAGAGTGAGGGTAGAGGAAAGGGAAGCACGTTTTTTTTCGAAATCGGGCTCCCACTTCTGCAGCGAGATTCTGTTAAGGGGGCTGGGTGCGAAGGAGTAGAGAGTTTGCCCCTGCAGAGCGATTCCGACAGAAAGAGGTCCTCTTCCAAGCTTAGCGAAGCTCGTTCTTTTGAAGACATCGCCCCCGCCCTATGCATGTCTGAAGTCGCCCAGCTACCCCTGACGGTAAGTAATGAACAACCGCCTGTTGATAAGCAGGGGGACGACAGTAAAGAAAGAGCTGACCACATTCCCAGTCCGTCAACAAAAGATCAACCCACACAGTCCTCACGGGCTCTGTCTGCTTCCGTCCCCGTTTCCAGCAGTCGGACTGAGACTGCAACTCTGACTGCAGATGTTCTGCTTGTGGATGACGACCGTTTCTGCCTGATGGCAAGTACCGCGGTTATAAAACGACTGGGTTTTACCGTGAAGTCTGTTGAAGACGGAGAAGACGCAGTCGACCTGATTGTACAGAAGAAGGAATCCTTTCGGGTCCTCCTGATGGACAAAAACATGGCCCGAATGGATGGACCAGAGGCTGTCCGACGGATAGCCCAACATTTCTCGTCTCCGACGCTCCGGGAGGAACAGGAGGGAGAAGCAGCCGAAAGTGTTTTGTCACAGCAGCAGCAGCAGCAGCGGGTGCCCTGTGTAGTTGGCCTCACGGGTGATACGGTGGAAGACGCGCATTCAGAATTCGTTGCGGCAGGGGCGGACAGGGTCATGCTGAAACCCGTCCAGGTAGCAGAACTGCAGTCTCTCCTCATGCAGTAGCTGAACCAGAGAACTAATTTTGATCACCCTGCAGCATCGCCATCCATCAGCCCCTAGCTTCCTGATCGTCTAGCAGACCAGCAGGCGAAAGATGGAAGTAGGGCTAGTACGTCCCCAGGGACGTTCCCCACGATGGTGAAAAGAAAGAAGAGAACTTGAAAGAAGAAACGATTCGACTTGCATGCACTTCCTGTCATTAGAAGTGGTTGAACGTCAAGCGGAGATGGGGCCTGCTAGGTGTAATCCTAGGCATGAATGAATGAGTTAACTAAGCCGGCGGAGCCTAGCTCCTGCATATATGTATATATATATATATACATAAGAATAAGATTCTTTAGATATATTTTTTGAAAGCCGAAATATACTATATGCACAGGAAAAAATATGTATAGAAAAAATATATTATACAATCTACCTTAGAACTTTTTAATCAATGAATCAATGAATCAATCAATCAATCAATTCTGAATGATCTAGTGAATGATTAGATCAATGATGCCTAAAATGATGTACAGTAGGATGCATAAGTTGGTACTTCGATCGTATACACTTTGGAGCTAGCACAGTCAATCCTAGAGCTAGTCCTAAAGTCAATCTAGCAGTCAATGCATAGATCACAAGCATAGTCAATGCAAGTGATGCAAATAGAACAAAAAAGTGATGAAAGTTGAACAGGGTGATTACGGGTGATTGAGAGTAACAGACAAGCCGGCCAGTTGGTTTGAAACATAAAGAGGAAGCCAGGTCGGGATAAATATTTTACAAGCATATTCAATGCAAACAAAACACTTCGAAAAGTGATGAGTAATAGTGTGATTGATTCAAAGTCATGAGAGTAAAACAAAAACAAGCATCAAAAACAATATAAGCCTTAGGTATAACACTCTCAGACAGGCCGGCCTTGGGGGGGCAAGTTGGGGCTAGGGGGAAAGGGAAGCCCCTTTAGGTACTTTCATTTTCCTCCTCGCTTAATTTGAGCAGCGCACGGCGGTTGGCTAGTTGGCGTCTTTTGACCTGCTGCCAGTAGGTAAAGAGACGTCGAAGGCTGCTGCTGCTCTGAAGGGGGAGAGGGAGACCGCGTACGTCTCCTGGGAGAGGGGGCAGCATCCTGCTCGGAGCCCTCCTCTGACTCATCAGATTCTGAGTCGGCGTCTTCCCCCCCCCCCCCCCCCCCCTCCTCGTCCTCATCGTCCTCCTCCTCCTCCTCCTCCCTCTCTTCGTCTTCACCCCCATTCCCTACCCATGCACCCGGCCTCCTCATTCTCAGCTTGATCATTTCGAAGATCATTTACCTCCCACTCAAGGCGGCGTCTCCTTCTCTTCTGCCTATCGGGATCATTATCCTCATCTGAGGTATTGGACGAGTTGAGGTCTTCGGAATCTGATTCAATGTCTGAGTCATTGTGATCCAATTTTCTTTTAAGGAAACTAAAGTACTCGTCGGCGTCGGTTTAAATAACTGACTGTTTGAGGTTGTGGAGACTCTACATAGCTTTGAAGAAAGTCTTGAAAATCCAGACAGGGGTTGAAGTCCAGGGCATGTTCAACGAAATCGTCTCATACCACTTGCTTAGCCTATAATATATAATAATAATTCTATGCCTTAGCCTTGTCTAACTCACCCCCCGGGCCATCCCTTTGTACTCCTTCAGGCCCCCAAAAGCCCCTGATTTTAGCAGCCTTTTGAACTGACCAGGCCAACGAGCGTCAGCAGCGCCCTTCCCCTTGGCCCCTTTTGTGACTGTAGTTCGGATGGCAGCCTTCACTGCCGCTACAAGCTTATGCAGGGGCAGCGAAAAGATAGAGGTTTTGAAATTCTCTTTCTTCTCTTCCGGGAGCTTTTTAATACTCTTGAGGCTGCTTCAACGTCTGAAGAGAATCTTGAGGCTAGTGCTGAGGAGCCTGAGGCTCCTGTGGCTGAGCTGCGAGGACTTTTTGATTTAGATTCAGATGATGAAAAGGAAGTACAGGATCTGGTGATACGAATCGAGTTGGGGCTTGTGGAAACAATTTTTTTGTTGAGGGGTGTACGCATCTATACACTAGTTTAATATACCGAGAAGAATGTAAAGCTTTCAGTACGAGTCATCCGACACATCAAAAATATTTGAAAAGCAACTTCAGATATGATATATCAAATTTTTTCAGCACTTTAGAACAGCAGAGTGGGCCGAAGACTTCCAATTGGTAAATATTGTGGGTGTTGCACATACTTTGGGATACCTTGAGCAGCCTACTGCTGGTGCAACTATTACTGGGCAGAGATATCCACTTCTTGGAGAGGTAGTGGTGACAAAGAAGGAAGTTGCATTCTGGGAGACGCACCCCGATGGACCACGGATTCCAGTTGTTTAAAAACGAACTACGTCAGCGCGCAAAGGGGCTCTCAAGTAGAGTATTATATAAGTACCCCATGCTACGCTTTCCTGGGTCATGATCGAGACGCACTGGCAACATCAGAATGAGAATTAACAAAGTTAATTTCACTTTCCGGGCCATTCGCACGGAGTGCATCAGATATGGGGTGAATTCCCAGGTAATCATGGGAACGCTAACAAATCCGGCCCATAAACCCTCAATCATCACACCCACATTCAATCAATCATCATAGCACACTATAACATATCCTCATTCATCGTCGACTTAACCGTTAACCGTCATTGAGAGTAATAATGTGTGATTAAACCAAATGCTTATAAATTATAATATGTTGTCATCAGTTGTCATGTGTTTTCATAAGATATTTCATAGGGATGTACGCGTTCAACTAGTCATAGCTGGGATCAGATTCTTACACACAAATAAAAGTAAAAGTTCTCTCATGCATGGGTAGTTCTGCTATCTCTGGTCTTTAAGACAAACAATGGACGACTCCATTGGGACTACATGATGCACAATTAATTCATGGCATATTCCCGGCCATGAGCATGCATTGTTCGCATTGTTTGATCAAACTGTTTGACAGTTGAAGCAGACTTTTGTAGAAAGTTGGCAGGCACCTGTACGCACGTGTACTTCCTTTGAAGATCTGTCTATTCAGAATCGGGGGGAGTGACGAGGATGATGTTGGCCCGGTGCGCCACCTCGGGGTCTGCAGCGAATCCTAACACGGTCTCAATCTCGGACGATCTTTTCCCGCAGATCTTCTCGAGGTCAGAGCTCTGAACACAGGCACACACACACACTCACAATCACAGATACACACACACACACACACACACACACACATACACACACATACACACACATACACACACATACACACACACACCCACACACACCCACACACACCCACACACACCCACACACACCCACACACACCCACACACACACATACACACACACACACACACAGTGCCACAGACATATTCATGCACACCCCGCCACCCCCCCCTATCATCCCCCCACACACACAGTGTAAGAGAGAGGGTTCTCTGTGACTGGCAGTCCGTGCGTTTTTCCGTGCAGTCGCGTATCTTGATAGACAACCGCATCCTGCAGACAAAGAAGCAGACTGACCGAATAGTTCGAAACGCATCTCGCAATTTCAAAAACGGGGGGGCGCCGTTCCCTCTCCCTCTCCTTTCTCTCCCTGCTCACCCCCCTGTCTCTGTCTGCTGAATGCCCCCTGGAATATCCCTCCTTGTCTGTGTCTTTTCCCGTCTCTGGCTCCCTTTGCGAACGACGGTCTGGAGACGCTCCCGGGCGCTCTTTCTCTCTGCCCCCCTCGTCTGCTGCTTGTCTACGAGCTTCAGACACAGTAGGAGATGAGGAGGGACTAGGACTCGGCTCGGTGCGTCTCTCTCCACCTTCTGCGTCTGCTTGTGTGTCCGGCAGGTGTTGGAACTCTCCTGCTCCTGCTGGTGTCAGCCCCTCTTTCTCCTTCCCGTGTTCACGCAGTGTCGCCTTGCTGCCGCTTTCCTCTGTAGCAGTGGCAAAAGACGAAGACGATGGAAGGGGACCGACAACACAGAGGGCCTCTCCGGCCTCAAAGGAGCCCTGAGAGAGAGAGAGAGAGAGAGAGAGAGAGAATGAAGGGAACAGCGAGGGGACAAAATTCGGTTGGCAATAAAGTGTTGACGAATACGACCACGATGCATATGCAGAAGTCGGAGGAAATCGGCTCTCTAACTCGGGCCGATGCGGAAAAGAGAAAAAAGTCCCATCTAACGCCATGTCCGTGGCTGGAAGGAATCCTCCGAATAAACCGACCGAAATTCTCACGCACCCCACGGCCAGAAGGCTCTGATGCTTTCCCAATGCAGCGGTAGCCCCAGAGTCAATCTCGACCGTGCCTCCGGGCTGCATTTTCATTGAAGTGAATGAACAACAACACGTGCGGTCAATCCAATGATAAACAATCAGAAACGACGAACAGCGTTAGGCAACAGAAAAATCTGTTGAGTTGATCATGCAGACCGACAAACTGAACAGAAAAAAAACCGCTGAGAGCAAGCAGAACCCTCCCTGTACGCTTCCTATCTTGAGAAACACTAGAGTGTAGAATTTCCATGTGAACAGAATTCGCCTGAGCAGCCAGGACTAAAAGTACGAAGAGACACGGAAACCCGATTCGGCAGGGCGAAAGGAAACAACCTGACGGAACGACGGACCTACCAATCAAACGATCGATGGACCGACCGGCAAAGAGAGAATCCATTTCCGCTGTATGCGCAGGTTTTGGGTGACCTGCATTAAGACCGACAAGCAGAAAGATCGACAGACAAATACACAGACACGAAGATTTACTGCATAGTTCACCAAGCACAGCAAAACCAGAGAATTGAGGCGGCAGATTCTCCGCAGCTTCACTTTCTTCACAGTGCTGTCTCTCTGTTCATCCATCCATCCGTCCGTCCGTCCGTCTGAGTCAACACTCATGCGCCACATGTGTGGATTGGTGGGAGGGGAGACTAACGAGTTTTTCCCAGTCCCATTCATTGTGCCGACTGTTTGCTCTTCTCTCCGCCCGTCGCAGGCGGTTGGGGAGAAGAAAAGAAGAAAGCAAGAAAGAAACATGGACACACAGGAAGAAAGAGAAAAGAAAACGAAACCCCATAAATCTGCATGCTCTTCTCTTCCTTCCGTTCTCTTTTCTCCTTCCATTCTCTGCTCACCTCGAGGCCTTTGAAGATCGTCCCCTTCGCCCCTCTCTGCACTGACCCCCCCCCTCCTCCTGCACACAAGGAAGAGGCAGCTTGTGCAGGCGCCCCTTCCTCTTCACCGTCTCCCCCCTCCTCTCCCACCAGACCCTTTGAAGCACCGCCGAGTGGCGACACCGTCAGGACTCCACCAACCTGCATTCCAGCCCGGTCAAATCAAATTAAACGCTGCACAGCTCAACGCAGTGGAATCAGTCTGCCGAGAGGTACATTCCTTCAAGGATTCACGGGTCCATCACTTCATTGTCATTTCATTCATTGATTGCAGCGCCTTCGTCACTCCAGTCTCTCTGTCTCAAACATTCATTCAAAACAGCCAAGGAGCCAGCTTTGAATACAGCACAAAGGAGAGCACAAAGGAAAGTGCCGATCTCGTCGTCCAACCGTCAGACAAAGCATGAATGAACTCAAGAATGACTCACACCCATTCCCGCCCTGCATCGGCTGCCGCTCGTCCAATCCCTCCTATTTCTGTTGGTTTGCCTGTCCATCCGTCAATTCGATCATCCATTCGTCTCTCACTCACTCTACACCCCTTTCCCTCCAGGGCCCGCTCTATCAAACCTTTCGATTGACGTACTTCATCTGCTTTGGTAAAGAGGTCAGCGGAGTTCTCTAGAAGACCGGCCATGCGCCTGCGGAACGAATAGAAAGAGGGGGAAGAGATTCAGACACGCCCATGAAACTGACACACACAGACGCACGGACACAAACACACACACACACACACACACACACACCCACACACACACACGCACGCACGCACACACACACACACACACACACACACAGAGAGAGAGACACACACACAGACACACACAGACACACACACACACACACACACAGACACAGACACAGACACACACACACAGACAGACAGACAGACAGACAGACAGACAGACGGACACACACACACACACACAGAGAGAGAGACACAGACACACACACAGACAGACAGACAGACAGACAGACGGACACACACACACACACACACACACACACACAGACACACACACACACACACACAGAGGGAGGCGGATGGAACTGGAAAGAGACGAAAGCGTGCGACACGCAAGGATAAAGGCGCAATCGCATGCATGCATGCACAGAGAAGAGAGGAGAGGACAGCTAGACAGACTAGCCGGACGGACCTACCTCGGGAAGGATCCGTTCAGAAGGGCACAGTGGACACCGGCGGCTGTGGCCAGTTGGGCGGCGATGATCTGCAGGGAATCGAATGAAGCTAGGAACCCTCCTGTCCTGTCCTGTCCTGTCCTGTCCGGTCCTCCATCATCTATCCATCCACCGCATCAAAGTGTTCGACTAGTCAGCTAGTCAGTTAGTAAGACAGTCTGTCGGTCGACCAGTCAATCAGTCAGTCAGCCAGCCAGCTTGTCAGACAGGCAGTGAACACAAGGGCAAACGGGCGCTACCTCTCTTGAAGGGTCGTCGTCACTCCTATTTTCCTCTCTTCCTTCCTTCCTTCCTTCCTTCCTTCCTTCCTGCATGTCTTCAACCCCCAACCAACCTTTGTCTTCATTCCACCGGTGCCGAAAGCAGACCCGGCTCCTGCATGAGAAAGAAGCAAAGTTCCATTCAGTTGCCCACAGGAATTTGTTGATCGTTCATCAAGACGGACAGCAATCAGACGGACCGTTTCCTCAGAGAGAGCTTGAAAATTTAGCCCTGTATGTTTCTTTCACAGACAGACAGACAGACAGACAGACAGACAGACGGACAGACGGTTTTGCAGAAATGGCGACGACTGTGACCTCGGAGCTCCCCTTCGCGTCTTTTCTCAATAAAACGTATCTTGATTTTTTCAGCCGCACATTCATTGCAGCCCTCTTAGACTCTTGGGGCGTCTCTGTAAGAAGTGGATGCAGGTGAGAGAGACTGCTCTTCTCGAAGAACACAATGCGTCAACGAAGTGTTTCGGATCTGCTTCCATATGATGAATCGATGTTCGCAAGAAAGAAGACGGAAGGAAGGGGGGAGCCTGACGACGATGATCGTCCAATCAAGAGCACAGACGCACGCTCACCGGAGAAATCGACCAGCGTCTGCAGAGTTGCCATCCGAGTCACCGCTGCAACAGGCCTCGCGTCAGGGTTACTTCTGGGATCGGCTGTGTAGAGAGAGTCCACATCTGTCAGTAGAAAGAGCCTGCACACACACGCAGGCAGTCTCCATGAAGCAGTCACCTGTAGGTGCGCCACAGGAGGAAGGGAAGTGTTGTAGAAAAGGGGGACACGCCACAATTTCGGGGGCAAACGAGGTCCCCCGTTCGGAGGGTGACCGGGGAAAAAAGTGCATCCTCGCGGGAAGTGCAAACGAATCTATGACTGCGACCCTGCAAAGAGTGCGCAAGAACCAACGAACCATGAAGAGCAGAACGAGGAAAGGGGGGAGAGTGAAGGGAGGCAGAAACGAAAGGAGAACACAAACAAGAAATCGGGATCGAGACAAGGAAGAAAAAGAACAGAAAAAGGAGACCGACCAACGAGCCCCGATGGAGACCGCAACATGGGCAGACAGAGTGTCGTTGTCCTGCATAGATGGAAAAAGAAAAGAAAAGAAATACAAAAGAGAAGAGTCAATAGCCCAGTGGATGCACACACAGGACCTCTATTCCCTTGGCCACCACACATAGAGGGAAAGAAAGCGGCGGAAGACCACAGACAGACAGACAGACAGACAGACAGACAGACAGACAGACGGACGGACAGACAGACAGACTGTAAGCACTTCCCAGTTGAAATCTCTCTCGAAGAATCCCGCGCCCAGACATCCATCAAGGAATCTGCTTTTCCCTCTTTCCTCACTTGCTTATTCCTCACAAAGCCCACACACCACCAGACAGATACAGAGACACCGACAGAAAGAAAAACAACTGACTGACTCCAAATCGGAGTTCCTCAGTTGCCACTGCGTCGTTCTCGTTCACAATTGGAACCGCGTCCCAGTCGAGGAGCTCTGTAGCACAACAAAAAGACAGAGAATGACCCTGCAATCTTGGCTCTCTCATTTGAGTATGCATTGTCACTGAAACTCTGAGTCATTGCATTACATCAAATTAAATCAATGCGTTTCCCAAAACACAACATGAGAAGAATCAGTGACTCCTATTCTTATCTGCAAATTTTGCAGCTCTCTCCTCTCCAGTGCAATGGTGCATGCATGTTTTCCTACAGATCACAAAACCGCCCCCATGGGGAGCACAAAGTCATTTCAACCTCAACATCAACCCATCAACCCATGCACGCATTTCAACACTCACTCACACATCTGTCACTCTCCTCTCTCACTGTCTGCCGCCCCCTGCAGAGACACACCTTTGACTGCGTTGTGGAAGTTGATGTAGCGCGCCTTGCTAACGAAATCATGCCTGCAGAAATGCAACCAACAAGAAGGGAAAGTTTGCAGGAAAGAATAGAGAGACGAGCCAACAGGTTTACAGACTGCCCAGAAACAGAAATCGAACGCTTCAAGATTCGGAGGATGACGGGGAGGAGCCCTTTGCACACTCACATACGTATACACATTTCTATACCGACGAAAAAGGAACAGAAGAGGAGTCAATCCTCTGAGGCAGGCGTTCAGCACCCCCCAACCTGACGCACCTGCTGATGAGAAGCTGAGCCACCTGATACCCGAGAAGTCGAAAGAGATCCTCGTAAACTCTCTGCAGGCAGGCAGGGAGTTCCATTCCACACACCGGCTCTCGTTCATGCAGAATTAATGGCCGTCATATTTTACGTGCACAAGCCGGGGCGTGTGCGTTCGAGCTACTGCCCTTGTTGGAGCTCTGCGGACAGAGAAGACACACATGCAGACCTTGACACCCACCGACCATCAGATGGCTCTGGCCGATCGCCGCTGCCGCCTGTTTCCCCTGAATGCTAGAGGGCCGGGCGCTCATCCTCAAGTGCGCACACCCGTATCCAATCGCTCCTGAGGTCACCACCACAACCTACGAGGAGGGCAGAGGGAGGGAGGGACAATGGAAGGTGAGGGCTTGGTGAGTCAGGCAAGAGAAGGACGAGACGGCCATAAATTGTCACCAACTCAGTGGGAAGTATCCCTTTCCCTATTTCCCCCCCATTTGCTCCTCGCAAAGCTCGGCTCACATGCAAAGCGAAGGACCCACATGGAGACTCACACGAAAAATCACGCCAAAGCCAAAGGCAGGAAAAAGGAACAGGTTGCCGTCTCCTTTTTTTTGTATCCCACGCATTCTGTCTGCTCACCTTCCAGCCCTGCTTCCTCAGATTGACCACGTACTGAACGAGGGAGGAAATATTCTCCAGAGAGACACTTTGGGTCTTTGGGTCCATCAATGTGGACGTACCGACTTTCACGACAATGAGCTTCTCCATATTCTCGCGGCCGATCCGTCTCTGTCGAGCTTCGGGTTGGGTGGTTTTAAGATTCAAGGGAATCCCTCTTCCTCTTCTAAGTGATGACGATCGGAGAGAGTGAAGAGATGTGTGATTCACAGAAATGCTTGTAGAATTCTGGCCAGCTGCGAAATGCTGCGAAGAAACGTGAGCAGCTCATGTCAATGACTTCACAAATGATTCTCTCGTCCCGAGGGCGTGCCGGCGGCGCCGCGCAATTCGAGCAATTCTTGAATTAATTAAGTTGATCGACCGCGGGTTGCATGCATGGGCGCCGCCATGCGCCGCCATGCACCATGCAATGGTCCACGGCCGTCGGACTATATATGTCGGACTGATATCACGTAGACGATTCGGAGATCTATCTCATTTCCCACACACCCCCACAGAACGGAATAAAGTGTCACTGGCAAGATCTTGATGGTCTCAGATTTCATTGCCCCAAAGTCTACATAAAACGTGGGATTCAAGCCGGTCTGACTCCTGACTTGCGCCCTGTGCAGACAGATGAACGAAATAGGCTGTCTGTGGGAATGAAAGCCACTATGCGTTCTTTATTTGCGACACTTCCCCTTTTCTCTCTTCTTTCGGAGCTCGCCACCTCCTTCTCTTTTGGTTCCCGTCGTCTTCATCTCTTTCCTGCCGATAGGGGGCAGAAGAGGAGAGGGACAGTAAGGAGACGGGAAAGGACGGAGACGGTACTTGAGGTTGAACAGAACTCCCTTGAGCGCAGTAACAAATCTCCAGTCCAGGCCCCGATTTTCGACGGAGTGAACCTCTACTCGGTGAGGCCCTTTCTGAAGAAGCACATGGACGCACCATACCGCGTCTGTGCAGTGTACTCTGTTGCAGATGCCTCCAGGAAGGTACGGTACGTGAGTTGGAGCTCCGACGCAGCGTCTGCGGTGTTCGACCACTTCAGCTACACTCCAGAGGGGACCGTCGAGTTCGTTCGACTCAAGGTCAGCTGGGTTGTCGATGCATGCGCCCGTGCGTGCGGAAAGGGGTGTGCGTGGGGGGGAGGAGGGGGGGGGCAGGGACTGCGAGAGTTTGGGGTCAGCGGTAGTCTGTGGGTCTCCGGTCGTGAGAAATCTCACTGCGTCCCCTACCGTGAGAAGGAGAGCTAGATTTTATCCGCTTCTGTTGAGACCTCTGTGTGCGTCCGGGTGCAGACTTTGACCGAAGGGTCCCGGTCGAGTATCGAGGCCAACCGGCTGGTGCGGGAGTGGCTGTCTGAACTCCCGTATGTGCCGGAGGGAAATGATGACGTCGAGGGAGGTATGAAGTTTTTCTCTCGGGCGGGAATGAGAGACAAGGTGAGTGCGGGCAGGGGAGACTCTAAGGGGAGAAAACGAAACGATAGATCAAACGGCTTCTTGTAATTCAGAATAGCTCCTTCGGAAGAGACAATGCACATGAGAAAGGGCGGAAAGAAAGAGAAAACAGCCAGAAGCGCCGACGGACCCGTCCATTCATCATTTCAGGAATCCACCCAGTGTGCGAGTGTCGGCATATTGGGAAAGACGAGAGATCGAGGGGTTCTGGCAGAGACAGTCACAAATTGGCGCTGCAAAAAAAAAAAATGCACAGGTGAATGATCGACGTTTGAAGCACGAAGGGAAGTCTCTTACACCCCCAAATATCAAAAGTATAAGCTCAACCCAACGGTCACAGCCATCAGCTTATCCCTTGCCTGCCTCATTGTAACGGTAAGAGGGAGAGGGTGCAAGTCATCTGGCTGCTTCTCTCTCCCCTGTTGTATGCGACCGCGGCCCTGAAAAGGTATGATGATGATGATGTCTGTCCTCCTTTCTTCTCTGCATGCATGCAGGTGATCCGTTGACTTTCATACAGAATTCTTTTTCAGAAAAAAAAAAAAAAACTTCTCTGCATGCATGCAGGTGATCCGTTGACTTTCATACAGAATTCTTTTTCAGAAAAACACACAAAAAAACTTCTCTGCATGCAGGTGATCCGTTGACTTTCATACAGAATTCTTTTTCAGAAAAACACAAAAAAAAACTTCTCTGCATGCACGCAGGTGATCCAGGAGGTTGAGGAGGAAGAGAGAGACAGGGAGGCTGCGGAAAGAAAAACAGAAGGAAAAGAAGTGAGCAGAAGCCAAGCAGAAAAAATAACATCCGCAGACGGCCAAGGCAGTGCCCCTGCATGGGAGGAAGAAAAGAAACAAAACACGCAGACCCTCACATCCCCCCCAATCGTGCCTACAGTCAGCCCCTTCGCTCTCAGAGAAGAAACCCCACCGCTTCAAGGAAAACCGTCCCCCGACTCCGATGCTTCCTCCCCCCCCCCGCCTCCACTAACACTCGCAGAGGTGGACGCAGCTCTTGACATCGTCCGGCCTTTCCTGGTTGGAGACGGGGGCAACGTGCGGGTCCTCTCAGTGGACCTGCGGGGAGGGCCTCTAGGGGGGGCGCGAGTGGAGGTGGAACTGCAGGGAGCGTGCAGCGGCTGCTCTGCATCTGAAACGACGATGAGTTTGGGGATCGAACAGCATCTCAGGTCTGTCCCTACCTCGATCGCTTCTTTCTGTGTCGGTGTAATTCTGAATCTGCTTGTGTTTTGGGGTCAAAAGCAGCTGAAAGCGGCAGAGAAAACAAAGGGCACTGTCTGTCTGTCCGTCTGCCCATCTCTCTGCCTCTTTTGGGTGTGTGTGACTGTTCGTGAAAGAAAAGTGGTAGAGTCTCTGTCTCTCTGACGGTCGGTGAGAGAGTGAAATAAAACAGATAACAGATCTATTGTGTGTCTCTCTTTTTTAAGAACAGAAGTCCACATCCGCACTCACGGTAAATGTGAAAAGCAGGAGGTGGATGAGAAAAGCGAGTAAAAGAAGAGAAAGAGCAATTTGGTCTGCTTCTCTGTCCTCTTGCGTGTAATGACCTTCTCTCTCTCCTCCCACTCTCCCTCTCCCCCCCCCCCTTCCATCCCTCCCTCTCCTTCCGCCCGTCTGCCCTTCTGTCTGTGTGTCTCCATTTTCCTCTCTCTCTCTCTCTCTCCCTCCCTCTCTCTCTCTCTCTCTCTCTGTGCACGTGTATGTGTCTCTGTGTGTCAAAGCACGAGGGAGGGATGTCTGTTTGGGGCTCTCTCTTTGTTGATTGGGAGGGGCCTCGCACTGGAAAGACATATCACATCTATCTGACGTCTCAGGGCCAACCCTTTTGCTTTGATTTGCTTTGCTTTGCTTGCAGGTCTGTGTGGCCCTGGATAGAGGAGGTGGTGAAGATCGAGACTGACGCTGCCAGGTATGTATGTGAGAGAGTGAACGTGACTGAGTCTTTGTTTGGGCAGGCGGGGTAGGCTCTTCTCTTTCTTTGCCAAGCGAAGATGCGCGAGAGCAAAAACCTCTCTCGGCTCGATGGGAGAGTCACGCGAAATTTCCTTCCTCGCTGCATGGCACGCCTTTTTGTTCTTCTCTGAGTGAGTGCATGGGGTCAAGCTTGGGTCTCGATTCTTTTCTGCATGTGGATAGCTGCATGAGCATGTCTGTCCGTGCTGGTGAGAGCGTGCCTAGCTCCGCCCACCCACCCAGCCACTCACACTATGTTTTCAATGAAACTGCTGTTCCGCACACCCCCATGCATACAGACCAAAGCGAGAAAGGACCAAAGCAGGAATTTGTCCCATGAATGGCTTTTGTGTGTGCTCATTTCTCCTTTGGGCTCTCTCTCAGCCCATCATGCTTGGACTGGTACCTCGTCTCTCCTCTGTCTGTGGACATAGGCCTTTGCACGTCCGCACACGGAAGGGCACGTCCGCACACGGAAGGGCAGAAAAGAAGGAGGAGATATAAAGAAAGAAAATCTCCGGTTTGATGGTCTCTTCTATCCCTCTCACTCTGTCCCCCCGCCCCCTTCTCTCTCTCTCTCTCTCTCTCTCACACACACACACACACACACACACACACACACAATGCGCTGAATGCACGTGGAATGAATGCAGTCTGAACCCTCGGGAGCTGACCGACGAGCTGATTCGCTCACAGCTGAGTGACATAGACTGGGGGTTGAAGCAGATGGATGCACAGGTGGCCGTGGAGGGCACCGATGGTTGGTTGCTTTTCTTCCTTCCCTCTTGGGTTTCCTTCACTTGAAGTGGGCATCCACCCTCTAACTCCTCTATCTATTTGTCTATCTATGCATCTATCTCTATCTGGTTCTCCCATTCACAGCGCGGTGCTGCTTTCTCCGCCCCCTTCAGGACAGGGGCAGCTAGTAATGATGCTGGTTGATTGATTCTCTGAATTGACTGCAGCTGAAAGGGGAGAGGTTCGGCTTCGGTACAGAGGCCCCGAGCCCTCTCGCATGATCATCGGCATTGAGATGCTCTTGAGTGAGCGCATCAGCGGGGAGCTTCTGAAGGTCGGCAAGGATTCCAAAGGGCAAATTTTGTGAAATGAACAGATGACTGCAGAAAGAATTAACTGCACGTCTCTTTTTCCTGAACATCTTAGCATGGTGGGGTCCTGACCAAAATCAAAATTTGACTCCCCAAGTCTTTGGACATGAAGGAAGTCTTTCCCCGTTTCAGAGCTGTCACTCTTTCAAGAGTTTTCCATCCACCCATCTGCTCACTGTTTCTTGATCCATGGATTCATTCATTCATTGATGTATTTGGCTGGTGAAACGATGTCTTCCTGATTTGCTCTGCTCTTAATCTACCTTACCTGTCTTTACATTTTAGAGTGAATTGATGGATAGTCAGATACACAGATGAGACACTTGTTCATATCTGCTGTTGGTCGGATTGCTTGGGTCCAAAAGCACACACACAGGGCTCTCTTTCAATTTCTGCGGATCGACCCGCATACATTTGTGTTTCTTGAATGTCCGTTTGTGCGCTTGTTTTGCAGCGCATTGAGTGGGTCTCGGTCGTCGACTCCCAGTCAGGCCTCGACCTTCTTTCCCTTTCACCGTCTGGGGAGGAAACGAAAACAGAGACAAGCTCGGCAGGGAAGAAAGAAGAGGAGTTTCCACGATAATCGAAGGAGAAGGCTCCCGGCCTGGCTCCGAGAAGCAAGTGTTAAAAAACTTACAATGCACTTCAACTCAGAGTCTTGAAATTAAAACTACAATTAAAAGGCTAAGTTGTTGATCTAAAATCAAATTTATTGGCATGCAGTCTGCCAACGTGAGTCTGCTAATTATTAATTCATATATACATTAATTTTTCTCTTCACTTTATTAATTGTAATTCTAAGAGATGTTAGTAGATATGTCATTTAGCAGACTAGCCTCTAAGAGTCGACCTAAGTCGATCTGGAGTTGATTTAAATTCATTTAATTAACTTATCGATCGAAATTCCTAGCAGAATTCATCATTTTTGGAACTATACATATTAATACCTATGAGTCCTGCCATCAGTAAGTAATAAATTGCATATACAACGGCATAAATTAAAGTTCAATAGTTTAAAAGTAGGTTTAGACTGGCCCTTAAACTTAATTGCTAACGAAGCTGACAATAAGGCGTACATATGGCTCGGATTCAATATATATTATATTTCAGACAAAACGCTAATATAATATAATATAGTATAATATAATATAAACTTAATGTAATATGAGAGGATAGAGATTGGGTTGAAGGCCGGAGATAAGTCAGAGAATGAAGATCCATCCTATGATCGGTCCTGCAAAATCTGATGATGATGCATCTCTTTGGTTATTATTTTTTGAGACGGTTTTTTATAAGGCTTCAGATGCAAGTTGCTCTGTTCAGATGAATTAAAAGGGAAAAAAATATAAACACGGGATAAATTTATGTAGATGTTATATCATATTATATTATATTTATATTATTATATTAGGGGAACCCTAAAGATATATATATGTATATATTGAATCCAAGCCTAGATATAAATTCTACCATATATTACTCATGCAGACTATATGATACAGTTAATCCTTCTTTCCCAGATTTGTTTTTAGTATTATAAATTAGTGACCTAGTCCTGCCTAGAGTCCTGCGCGGACTACTAGTGTGCAGATCATTCACGCAATTTGTGCCGCAAGTCATTTGTCACTTAAATGCGCGCACATCGATACAGTCGGATACGTGTTCAGATGACTCAATGCATGGGCTCCACCCAAACATTTCAATTCTGCCATATGGACATCTTTGCTCTCTTTACCTCCTGCACGCAGTAGTACGTGTGCACAATGCTTTCTGTTGCACGCGCGAAGATTGACCACACATGTCCTGGCATCCACACCCACTCAGTCGCTCGCTATGAAGATGGTTTTCTTCTTCTTTACTTTCTTTTTTCACCTGAATCGTCCTCTCGATGGCATCACCATGCATGCGTGAACAGAAAATTCGGCCAGACAGTCAGGCGAGTCAGTTTTCACTAACTGTTTCTCGCTCTCCTCAACTGAAACTGGTTGTCTTGTGCTCTTTTTTTTTTTCGCCAGCCTCCCGTTTTGTTTGCAGACCGTCCGCTAGAGAATTCATGGAAACAGACCTTGGGGACACTCGTTTGTTCTCGATTGATCCCTCTTTTCTTCTCTCTCTTTCTCTCTTCTCCTTTTATAAAGAAGCCGAAGGAACAATGAAAGAAAAATGCGAATGACCAAATTAAAGTGATTGAGTCGATTAGAAAGAAAAGCACACGAAGGTCTCGGCAAAAGATGGATGACTTGAATGTACATGAAACGAAAAGAAGTGAAAGAACGTGAAAGGAGACGAATGCATGGGAGGAGGAGTTGCTGCTGTAGTGTAAGAAAAGGAAGGGGGAAAGAAGATCAATGCAATGCGTAAGAAAATGAGAAACAAGTTTCCGCCCCCCCCTCCCTTGAAGTCCCCCCCCATCTCTTCCTACGCTCGCCTGCGAGGAGGAGAAAGAAGAAAAACGAACAGAGGGATGGAGAGACAAGACGGAAAGAAAACGAACAAAGAAGAAATACAAGGAGAAAATACTGAGCTTACAGATCTTCATCTGCGTCTCTGCATGTGACCTCAACCTTCTCTCGCTTCCATGACGTCATTTCTCTTTTTGCCTGCCTGTCCTGGGGCTGTCCACCATTTTTGTTGCAGCCAATTCTTTCCTCTACTCTCCTCTGACCGACTGACTGACTGACAGAAAGCCCTCTCTTCGGAGAGATCGAGTGAAGGAACACACACCCGACAGGCAGAAATAGACAAGCCATAGAGGGCGATTTCAACGAAAGAAACGAGGAAGCATCCTTAAACAAACACGCTCAAACAATGCAACATCAGGCATCATCAAGTTCCAAGCAGAATCAAACAACGCGCAGAGGTACAGAACGAAAGAAAGCATTATGTAGGATGAGAAAACGATGAGTTGTTAAGGAAGAAGAGACGTTGGAAGTGGAGGAAGGTAAGAGAATTTACACCCGCGAAATCAGGCCGTTCATTCACTCATCAGATGGGCAAGAAAGAAGGAGAACGGGAAGAAGGAAAGCTCCGAGCAGCCTATCGGCCTCTTCGCTCTGTCTCCCCGTCACTCGCTTTCACAGTGAAAGCTTCATCTCTTCCCCTCTTTCTCCCATACAAACCTCTAGCAAGCACACACAGACCGTCAATCCATTTTGTGTTGCTTGTCTTTGGCGTCGGCTCTCATGCAAGCAAACAATCCTGCATTCTGCTGCTTGTCTTTGGCGTCGGCTCTCATGCAAGCGAACAATCCTGCATGCATTCTGCTGCAGCTATGGGGATTGGGGAGGGAAGAGCTGAGAAACGCTGTCACGTCGTGTCTTCAGATGCTCTTCTCATTTAACAGCATTTTTCTTGTCCATGTTCGATACCCCATCAGTCTTCTTCACTCTAACGCAATCTTCAGCAAGCAAAAGGACAACGCCTGACAACTCAATAGAGACAGGCAGGCGGTTACCTATGCGTGCAGAGAAAGGGAAAGGGACGAAGACCAGAAATCCCTTCTGGGGTTTCGAGCCTCGCTCTTGGATCATCTATTTGTCTTTTGTCCCTTAAAACAAGATTGACATGAATGTTCACTTTCCCCTCCCCCTCAAGCAATTCAGCTGGCGCGCTCTCTCTACTGTTTAAGGCCCGCAAGGACCTTCTCCCTTTCGAGAGACTCTGCCCGAGCTGCCTGTCCGGCAGCGATGCGTGCCACACAGACACGGAAGGGGGAGCAAGAGACGTAGTCGAGCCCCAGGGTGTGGCAGAACTTCACGGACTTCCCGTCGCCTCCGTGCTCTCCGCAAATGCCGCACTTGATGTCTCTCCTTGTCTCCTTGCCTCTCGACACAGCCATTTTGATCAGCTCCCCCACGCCAGACTGGTCCAAAGTCTGGAAGGGCTCGAATCGAAGGATCTGCATTCTGCCTCCGTCTGCCGTGTCCACACCCTGGACGTACAGTGGGAGGAAGGCACCCGCGTCGTCCCTGGACATCCCGAAGGTACACTGTGTGAGGTCGTTGGTTCCGAAGGAGAAGAACTCGGCGTCCTTCGCCAGGGTGTCAGCCACAAGAGCTGTACATAGACGCAAGAGGGGAGGGGGGAGATAAATAAATCTCTGTCTGTCAACTGACTCCCAAGCTCACAGACACAAAAGCTAAGAGAGCAGACACCTGTACGAACGCGCGCAGAGGCGTATGAAAAATGCAAGCGAGAAAAGACAGCGAGTGTGCACCCGGAAACGTAAAAAGGGGCTTCATCAAACCCCACTCGATCATAGAGAAAGGAAGGAGTGACTGAGTCACTCGAGTTTTGACATGTGTGCCTGTTTCATGTGTGCATGTTCCAGAGACACAAGAGTGAGTGTATGTACGGAATTAAGCTCACGGTGACTCTTTCACTCACCTGCTCGGGGCAGTTCGATCATGGAGCCGAAGGAGTAGGCGAGTTCGAGTCCCGTCTCTCTTCGGATCTCAGCAGCAACTTTCTCGACGCAGAGTTTCTGGTGGTGGAGCTCTCTCTGGTCAGACACGAGAGGGATCATGATCTCGGGCTTGATCTGCTTGCCGATCTCCTTCGAGACCTGCACCGCCGCCCGGAAGATGGCACGGCACTGCATCTCGGTCAGGTAGGGGTAGATAATCCCCAAGCGGCACCCTCTGTGGCCCATCATGGGGTTTGCTTCTGTGATCGCGTGTCTGATCTCTGAGAGCTTCTCCATCGTGATCCCCATGTGCTTGGCAAGGTGGGCGTTCTCGGCATCCGAGTGGGGAAGGAATTCGTGTCGGGGGGGATCAAGGAGACGGACCTGCATTTATGTGTACACACGCGTATGAATAAATTTGCTTGACAGGCGGGCACCGGTAAGCAGTTTCAGTGAAAACTTTTCGTTCGGGTTGCAACGGGACGGGGGGGGGCGGGAGGACATTGTTTATTTTGCGTTGCCACACACAAAAAGTAAGGAAGGACGATGGGTTGGAACACGTTCTTTCAGATTCATTTTTTTCTTCGAATTCCTTCTCTTTGTCGTTAGATGAAAGTGCCTCACGTATTTCAAAGGGATATCACGCTCCAAAAGGTCTCAGGCACACACTGCTGCAAAGTTCCCTATTTGCTGTCTTCTCTTCTACACAGTCTGCACCCACTGACCGTGACTGGAGCTCCGTCCATGACTCTGAAGATGCCGACGAAGTCCTCCATCTGGTACTTCTCCAGCTTCTTCACGGCAACCTTCCGGGCTTCCTCGTCCTCCGAGAACAGCATCACGCGCACGTCCAGCAGACGCTCAGGGGCCATGAACATGTGCTCCGTGCGAACGAGCCCGATGCCCTGGGCACCGAAGGCCTTCGCGACGGCAGCGTCGTGCGGGGTGTCGGCGTTGGTGTACACCTGCAGGCAGGAAGGCAGGAAGGAAGGAAGAGTGAGGGAAGGCAAGGACTTGGATTGACATTGATGCAGTCAAGATGAAGAAGCGTTGCATTTGTTTTTGTTCTCGGGGACACGTTAAATCGTGCTCTTGTAAGATGACCGAAACGAAGAGGTGTTTGTGGAAGGAATGGGCTTGTGTTGACTTCGACGATCGCGCCCGATTTCCAGCAGAAGTCATTGTACAAAGCAAGCTGGAGAGAGCGGGTTTCACGAAGCATGGAATTCTGCAATGGCAACTAACTCGTCACGCATGAGGGCAGAAAAGGGATTTAAGGACGGAACGTCTTCAGTTTACCCCTACGCGACCATATGAACGAACGAATGGGTGCATGCACGGGCCAGATCTGCAGGATCTCTCCATTCCTGCCTGCCTGCGGGTTTCTATCTATCCGGCTGACCTACCGACCTTCATCCTTCTGTGTTTGTCTGCAATCTTCATCAGAGTGTCGAATTGCTGGAAGAGTTCCGAATCCTCCGCCTTCTTCGTCTTCTCGATCAGGATTTGAACGATCTCAGACGGGCGTGTCTGGAGAATGGTGAAGAACACCTGACCTGCTTGCAAGCAGCAAGCATTTGATAGATATCACACACACATACATGAAACATAAATGCGTTCGTTTTCGTCCTAGCTCCCTCTTTTGCCTTCCTTCTCTGATCGACATGCGGTTGCTTCATCGAAGAGGGAGATGACTGCTTATGCAATACATCGGGGCAGCATTATGGAAAGGGCAATGGGCAGAAAAATACTCCGCAATGCAACGGACGGACCACAAAGACAAGGAAGGAAGGAAGAACACTGGGGTACAGACAGACAGACATATTCCTGCCAAGTTCTGTCGGTCTGAAGAAAGACATGTGGATGATAGACCTGCCATGCGCAGAGAGAGAGGGGACTGCGAGCTCCTTCGCTGCACAGGCAGACAGACATACCTGTGGTGCCGTCAATCGAGATAGGGTCTCCCTCTCTCAAGACCTTCTTCCGAAGAGGCCCCACAAACACAGCCCCCTCCTTCTCGTCAAACACCAAGTCGCTGCACCCGCACACACACGGCTTCCCAAGCCCACGTGCGACCACGGCAGCGTGACTGGTGGCCCCCCCCCTCATCGTGAGGATTCCTTCAGAGGCGACCATCCCAGGGAAGTCCTCGGGGCTCGTCTCCTCTCTGACGAGGATGCATTTCTTCCCCTGTTTCTGCCACTCTGCGGCCTTCTCGGAGGAGAACACGGCAACTCCCGCAGCGGCACCGGGGCCTGCGTTCAGCCCTCTGCAGGCGAGTTTGTCTGCCGCCTTGACCTTGTCTCTCACCTCGAAGACGGGAGTCATCAGCTGAGTCATGTGCTCGGGTTCGATGCGCTGCATGGAAACAAAGGGGGCTCAGGGATGTTTGTTTGCTTGCTTTCCGTCCGAACATACATATCAGCGGCTCGAGGGCCGAGCTTTCTCACCAGGCAGCCGTGCGAATAGACAATTTCTTTCCTGTCTTTTGTGATGAGTCAGCTTTCCAGGATGCAGGTCTACTTTAGCATGCGCGTTCATCAACCTCCTTGATGAAAACAGAATGTCTGCATCACTTGTCGTCTCCCAATGTGACGTGCGAACACAGACCCCCAGACCCTCCCGTGCTGCATATGCAGGCAGGCACAGACCGACCGACGGACCATCAAAGCCTCGTCTTCCGTGATCAGTTCCTCCCTCAGCATGTCACAGGCGATCTTGAAGGCCGCAAACCCCGTACGCTTTCCCGATCGGGTCTGGAGCATGAACAGTCGGCCGGCATCGATGGTGAACTCCACATCCTGCACGCACGTGACACGCACACACACACACACACGCACACACACACACACACACACACACATACACACACACACACACACACACACACACGCACACACGCACACACGCACACACACACACACACACACACACACACACAGAGAGAGAGATAGATAAAGACACAGAAAAACAAAAGGGCACGAAGAAAGAGAGAAGGAAGCTGATGGATGCCACAGGCAGGCAGGCGCTCTTTCTTCGCATCAAGTTCTGCCGACTGTACGTCCGCAGCTGTGCAAGCGAAGCGGGATTTAGATTGGCAGGCGTTCTTTCTCTCAGGAGGGAACGAATCCGGTCCACTACACAAGAAGCAAAGAGTCCATGCGCCCACTCAAAAGAATCGAGAAACCCTCTAATTCAGGAATGAACTCCGATAGATGATCCTTCCACCCAATCAATCTAACCTGCATGTCCTGGAAGTGAGTTTCCAGAATTTCAGCAATTGTCTCAAGCTGCTTGTAGCACTCCGGCATCCTCTGCTCCAAACTCTCGAGAGTGGACCCGGTCAGAGCCGCCTGAAATCTGTTCACAGGCTGGGGGGTTCTGATTCCTGCCACCACATCTTCTCCCTGGGCGTTGGGGAGGTACTCTCCGTAGAAGTGTCTGTCCCCTGTGCTCGGGTCTCTGGTGAATCCGACCCCTGTGGCGCTGTCCTCCCCTCTGTTGCCGAAGACCATGCTCATGATGATCACAGCAGTGCCCCACTCGTCAGGGTACCCGTGGAACCTTCTGTAGGCGATGGCCTTGTCGCACTCCCACGACCTGCACAAGGAGAGAGAGCGGGAGAGGGAGAGAAACTTAGGTGGAGAACGTGTTGAAAGCATCCTGCGCACACACACACACACACATAGAGGGAGGGAAGGGGAGAGCGAGAGAGAGGTTGAGCACGCGACCGAAGTGCAGCCGTACACGCAGAAAGAAAAATAGAGGGACCGAGAGAACCCATCTAGGAACCAACCCATCTGATTGCAGGCAGAGCCAAGCCACAACCAACCAAGCTTTAGCCAGCCAGCCCCCTTCCCCCCCCCCTCTCTCTCTCTGACCGACCTGAACACCCCCTTGACTGCAGAGTCCAGTTGCTCCCTAGGGTCTTGAGGGAAGTCCTTTCCCGTGGCGTTCCTGTAGATCTGCTTGTACTCGTCGCAGAGCTCACAGAGGGACTGCAGCCATGCACCAGCCAGTAACGGGTTGGTTTGGGGAGGTCACAAGCCACGCGCACACACAGAGGGAGAGAGGAGCAATGAAAGCAAAAATGGGGGTTAGCTAGGTTCTGCGCTACCACTCTCGATCCCCCCCCCGGATGCATAGAGAGAGCGGACGCTCGTCATGGAAAAATAACCAGGAACAGGAGCAGAAATAAGGTAGCTGCCCTCTCTCGCCAAAACAAAAGAAATCGTCTCAAACTCACAATTTCCAGACAACATGCAAAGTCTATACTGTACATGTCGAAATCAGCCCCACAAGAACATTGTTCTGTCTCCAAAGCCCGAATGCCTTTGACAACGTGCAACTTCCCTTTCCCCTGCCCACAACCCTCCGTCTGTCTTTTCCTACCTGCACAGATAGGTCGATATCGAAGTCGACGTGCTGCTGTCTCCTCTTCTCCTTGATGGTCTGCTCGAAGTACGATCCGTTCACGTTGTCCACCACATTGGAGTACATCGCGATGAAGCGACTGCAACAGTGCAACACATACATCGTAAGGCAAGAAGAGCGTGCGTCGTCTTCCATTATCCATCCAGAACCTGCTGCTGATCAAAAGCTGCAATAACCCAGGACACGCATACACACAGACCCACAAAGCAGCTCCACTTGCGAGCGAAGCAACAAACGAACTCACCGGTAGGAGTCCCAAGCGAGGCGCTCGTTCTTCATCTTCGCCGCGAACCCCTTCACCGTCTCGTCGTTCAGACCCAGGTCCAGGATCGTCTCCATCATTCCGGGCATCGACACTCTGCACAGAGACACACAGAGAGAGACACACACAAAAATATTAGAGAGAGCAACATACAGGCCGTCTACGGATTCCTGTCACATAAGCACAATACGCGCTGACACACACAGACCCAATACACGCAAAAGGCGGACGAGGAAGAAGACGGATCAAGAGGAGGAGGAAGAAGACCAAGAAGAGGTTCTCACTGCCCACCTTCCAACTTGGAGTGTGTCTCTTGTCTCACTCACGGAATGCACTCACTCACCTTGCCCCCGAGCGGACAGAGACCAGCAAAGGGTTCTTCACGTCTCCAAACTTCGCGTCCATTCTCTTTTCCAGGAGCGCGAGGCTCTTGTCGATCTGGGACTGGAGGGAGACCGGGACCTTCCCCTTGTTCTGGAAGAAGTACACACAAGTCTCTGTTGTGACAATGAACCCTGGAGGGATCTGCATCCATCGAGCGACACACACCACACCATTACAGGCATTTCACAGAGGAGCTAAGAAGAAGATTGCAGGACACTGAATTTAAGCTGAAGCGACGGTTAAGCCAAGATCGGAGAGAGGACGGTTGGGAGACAGAGAGAGAGATCACAGAGGGAGGAAAGCAGAGATCGATCACCGAGATGCAAAAAGGGCAAAAGGACGGTATTGAGGCAAAAAGACAGCGAGCGAGCCAGAGAGGAAGTGGCAGAGAAAAACAGCGAAAAGAAAAGCAAAAAATGGGTGGACCACAAGAAAACATCCTCTAAACAGAGACCTAGGGAGAGACGGAGAGACGGAAGAAGACTGACTGGAAGTCCCTTGCTGGTCATCTCAGCAAGTCCTCTCCCCTTCCCTCCGAGCAGATTCCTGTCCATGGGTCCCTCGAAGGTCTTCTCTCCGAAGTCGTACACCCATTTGTGATCAGCAGGGAACTCAGCAGAGGTCATCTTGGTTTATAGGTAGTTGGTAATCAGAATAGAAGTTGGTTAACTTTACAGTCGGTTTGTAAAAACTTGATTGAGAAAGGAAGCCTTCTGACTTAGCTAATAAGCAATCGCACGCTTTCGTCAAATTCAGAGTGTATGTGTTGAATGGCTTTGACCTTTGCAGCTTTGAAGAAAGGCAATTAAGCAAGTGAGCTAGAGAGAGCGCTTTATGGAAGACTTTTGAGTGGATTTTTTTTTTCCAACTTTGCATGGAGACGCATATGGAGACGCACCATGACGCACCGCCGCGGCCCCGGCTGCCAAACGACCGCAACAGTCAGGTGGCTTGACGTCACCGCAACACTTTTAGCGCGCGCGCGCTAGCTCTCGTGGCCGGGGTTGAGATGCCTGCATGCACGGACGCGGCATGCAGCGGGACTGCATGATGGCCGGTCCCTGCATGCGCCGCGGGCCTGCGGACTACAAATTGTCACAATTAGAGACGCGCGCAACGCCGCGCATTTCGCGCGCGTAGCGCGTCCATCCTGATCAAAGAAGAGCTCCTGACATCTCGAATTGGACATCTCTTGACCATTCCTTCCAAGGCCTGAGGAAATTCCTCATGTATATAGACTGCAACCCTACTCAATAGCCGTCGTCAATCGACCAAAAGGAGCAATGAGGGGGTGCTCAGTTTTCTTTCGGCGTCTCCTTTTTCTTGAGAAATCGGCACAGCGGGAGGCGCCAACCACTACAATTGAGACGCCCGCTGCGAACACTTCTGTCCGAAAGTATCGAAGGAAGGTCGTGTTTGTTGGTGACTGCAATGTTGGAAAGACGAAGCTCTGCGAACGCATCGGACGGCCCGACCTCCTCTTCACTGACGAAGGATTCCCAACCATCGGGATTGACTTCATATCCAGGAGAGTTGTGAAGCAGGGGGGTGAGACAGTCAGGTTGCAGCTTTGGGATACAGCCGGACAGGAGCGCTTCAGATCTCTCATTCCGAGCTATGTGCGTGATGCAGATGTGGTTGTTTTTGTGTATGACGTCACGAAAGAATCCTCTTTGAGAGAGGTTGACAGGTGGAATTCGGTCTGGAAAGAGCGCGTGACGAATTCGAACTCTGGCTGTATGCTTGTGGGCACAAAGACAGACAAAGAGGGTGAGAGACGGATCACCACGGAGGAGGGGCGAGATAAGGCGCGGGAGATTGGGGCGATGTTCTTTGAAACTTCTGCGGCGACAGGAGACAGAGTGAGAGAACTTGTGGACGCCTTAGCGAACTGGAATGAGGAGACGCCGCATTGGGAGACTGCAAGACATGTGAAGGCGTGTGGGAGTGTACAGGCGACTGTGCTCACCTTTCTTCTTGTGACACAAAGGCTGAGACAGAGAGATGGTAAATACAAGAAGCGCATGACTGTGTTTCCTGAAGAGTCTAGCGAGAGAGAGTCAGAACAGGATGACACCTCCACCGCCTGCACAGCAACGGAGGAGGCTCAGCCCGCCGCCTCGTGCGCTTTCTCCTCTGTTTCCTGCGTGGAAGCAGAAGCCCAGCAGAGTCCATGTCATTCGGTCCCCCCCCCCCTCCCTTTGTCAGTGTGTCTGCACATACTTGAATTCTTACCGCTCAAGGCACCTGAGTGTTGTCGTGACGGCGATGCTCGACCGAAGTGCACTCGTCTCAGAGATAGAGAGGTGCATTCAGGTGGACGAGGGTCCTCTGTTCGTCCTTGCAGGCGGTCCTGTTCCTGGGCATGGACAGCAAGATAGACAGATAGAGAGATAGATAGAGAGAGATAGAGAAAGGCAGACAGAGAGAGAGAATCAGGGGGGGGGCTGAGGGACCGAATACATGCTTGGTTGAACTTCTTCCCCGCACTTCCCCCCTTTCTGTCAACGGCGGGGAAGAAGGGAACAACAGCGTCAAAGATATTCATCCATTTATGCATACCAGAGAGGCTTGAAGTGGGAGGAGGGGGGGGTGAGAGCAAGAGAGAGAGAGAGAGAGAGAGAGAGAGAAGGAGGCGCAGGGGGGAAGGCTGCAAGAGAACGGTCGCAAATTTTTTTTAAAGTTGCGGACGGTGTTCGACTGATCAACGCATTGCAATGCCTGCTGAGAAAGCTCTCTGATCGAGTGTGGCCAAAGTGCGGTCTGTGTAGATGAATGAAGGAAGCGAATTTAGGGAACCGGGGGGGAGGGACCACAGCAGCGGAGCCAAACGAGTTCCGCTTCTCAATTGTCCGTCATGCTTGTGATCACCTGTCATGAGGCTGCCAGGTGAAAGAAGTACTGAACACAAGGAACGAATATGGGATTCACAGACACGCACAAAGAGAGCGATTGGTTTTCTGCGCCTTAATCCTGCCTCAATTTGAATTCTTTTTCATTGCATGTCCAACTTAATTTTTTTTTTCTTGTTTTCTTTCATTCTGTCTTTTTTTTTTCTGTTTGTTTTTCTTTTCATTATTCTTTTGGTTTTTTCCCTTTCTTCCCTTTCTTTTCCTTCCCTCCCGATCTTTTTTCTTTTTTTCCTTTCTTGGTTCCTTCCTTGCACTTCTTTGTTTCCTTCCTTTTTTCAGTCTACCCTTTACTTATTTTTGGTTGTTTGTTTATTTTATGAATGTCTAATGGTCTATCTGTGTCATCTCCTTCCTCTCTGAGGCTCTCTCCTTCCCTAATTTCCTTCTTTCCCCCCTCTCTTTCTTTTCCTTGACTTTCCTTTCTGTTTGTTTGTTTACTTTTCCTTTCATTGCAAGACTTAAATCCTTTCGTTTATTCTGTAGTTCCATCTCTCGGTCTCCCCTGGCACTTTCTTTTTAGATCTCTTTCTTTCATTTCCTCTGCTAATTCCTCTAAAAATTCATTTTTTATTTATTTTTTTTTATTTCTTTTTTCTTCTTTTCATTGTTATTCGTTGTTTTTCTTTTTTTTTTTCTTTCTCGTTTTTGTTTTTCGTAGTGTTTTTTTTTTTGACAGACAGTGACAGTGTTTCTAACTACATGTTTAGCATTCTTTTATAAACCTTCATAATCCTTGTAACTGTTTCTTCCTGTTCTGCTTTCTGTTGCTAATTCCCCCCCCCCACACACATTTCTTCCTTAGTTTCTTATTTGTCTCTATAACTTTCTTTTGTTTTCTTCTTTTATTTAATAATTAATATATAATATTTTCTTCATTGATATCATTGTTTTCTCTCTACTTTACAAAACCGAATTGAATCCCCAAGGAATGTTTAGTAAAATTTATAGCTTGAGGTCTTTGGCCTATGCAGACCTACCATATAGGAAGGTCTGAGCATGTATACGCTTTAATACGCTTTTCCTGGACGCGGTACGTCGAACGCTCAGTATTAGGGCAAGAGGCCAATCCTCTAGACATTACTCCAATCCTAGCTCCAATCCTATCCTACCCGTAGAATTTAGTAAAATTTAATAAAAAGATTTTATTGGAGTTTACTGTGATCGATTCCATCTACCTTTTTCCTCGAGCGAGCCGTTCTTGTTGTAGCGAGCGTGAACACAGAAGTTCGTTGCTTGACTCGCGAGAGAAGATCGTGCAGTATTGACAGAGAACGACTGATCTGAAAGTGTAATGAGTCGTGTTACTTCAACTCAGACGCAAGAGCTGCACAACTTGAATGGTCTTCAGACGGCGCTAAGCATCATAAAGTAAGCACTCAAGCAATCCCAGTCTCTGCTTCTGGTATCTGTAACTGATCTTCCGATGCAGGTCTTGAAAATCATCAGCTCTCTGCAATATATTCAGAGAACACTTTCTTCCGTCTCCAGTGTTTCCGTCTCCAGGGATAAAGAGATAAATTTGCAAGAGTGTAGCTCCGGAATGAACCCTCAAGAGATGGGCAAGCCTAGTAGCGTTTCCTTTCGCAAGTCAACCAGAATTAAGAGGCAAGCGCTGATCGAGATTGCAGTGGCTCCAGACGCTAAGCCTTCAAGGAGAAGGAGATGACAGAAAGGAAAACGGTTACGTTCTTCCGGGCGCCTTCCCCTCGTCGCGTCTTTCCAGCGACCTATCAGCCACAGCTCGTCCATGGTATTCATATCGTCCAAGGCCCTTCCACCAGGCTCCTGACAAGGCCAGAAGCTTTGAAAGCAACGACACAGCAGATGCTCAGTTGCGTGTGCCTTCCACGAGACTGTCCCACCAAGTGAACCACCTTCATGTCTCTCCTCCCCCCGACTGCAATGTCACTGTGCACAGCGAGGTCTTGCGCAACATATCCAGTTCAGGTCAACCTGTAAGGCAGAATAAGACAGTCACCCTGTTGTGACAGTTCTAACTGCAGGGAGCCATCCGGACCGGATCCTCACATCCTCAGATGAAGACTTCGTCTTTCCGCCTGTACGCAAGACTGTCCCCATCTCTACACCCGCAGACCGTGACTCGATCGTTCCACGCACAGCCGTCCCAAGCCTTACATCTTCTAGCGCGTCTTCTTTGACAGCGGAACTGACCTTTGCATCTCATAACACTTCTGCAGCGCCAGCTACCCTGCAATGCTGGCAATGCGAAGACAACAGTGCGAGAAAGAGGTACAGCCAGTACAAAGTTGCAACCTAGGTTACAACTTATTACAGCGTTGCATATCAGAAGGTTCACTGGAAGACTCACAGAGCAAAATGCGACAGAAAGTGCCACTGGGCGGGACACGCTATGAAGGGCACAAAGAAGGAGATGGATAGTGTAGAAGCGCTGGACTTTTTGAAGAGAGTCGAGATTATAGCAACTGAAGTAAGGAAGTAGGAGCTTGTTAATGAGCAAGTGGTGAACTTTGTGGTTAGCTGTCTCTACATTGATGGGCCAATCAAGACGATTGGCTAAGACAGGGATCGAACGGATACGCAGAGGGACGTTCAACTTGCTCAGTGTTCCGTCAGGCCTATGGAAGCTATAAGGCTCAGGTACGTGCTTATACGATCTTACACATAGAGGTCTATTAGAGAGGGCATCTTTCCTTCAGGCTTGCCTTCTCTCTATAATAGGCAGCATGTATGCGCGTCCATTCTCTGATAGTGTATCTGAGAATTGCTGTCAATAATAGGCACACTTCTGTATTGAATCAATCACTCTGTATTAGACCCTTTTACTATTAGGTCGATCTTGCTTATCGAAGGACTTAGTGTTTCTCTTATTCATGATCCATAACACTCAACGTGCAGCTCCCAAGGAAAGCGCCTAGACGCATCAGACCTCCCTGGCCCGCCCGCACAGTTCTAGCCTATGCTGTAAACGGTTTACAATTGAAGAAAAAGCATACGCGGCATCATTTTTCCTTTATCTGAATGGCTTTCTCGTTCCAATCTGAGGCCATCTGGCAGAGGGGCAAAAGCCTGAGGCTGTTAAAAGTGAAATGACTTTTAGTGCTGAACTAGAGTGCTGAAACATAAGAGTGAAAAGGAGAGAAAGAATTGAGAGAAGAGATTAAGACCAAGTGAGAGAGAGAACACGTTTATTTCACATTTTTCAGAGTAACCAAGAACGTTTCTTTTCCTGAGATGCGCAAAGAAGAACAGTAAAGCCCTCTCTCTTCTTATGGGTTACTTCTTGTGAAGTTGTCGTTCTGTCTGACTCAGAAAGATGAAGTGACACTGTCAGGGAGAGTAACAAAAAAGGAAACTTCAACCAGAGCGAGAAAAAAGAACGAAGAATTGGGACTAAGTAAGAAAAAGAGAGAAGTACTCTTCTGTTTTCTTTCACACTTTTCTGAGTAACCAAGAACATTCTTTTCCTGAGACGCACAGAGGGGAATGGAAGACCCTATTTCTTTTTGTGGGTAACCGTTGTTTCCTGTTGTTCTGTCTAACTCAAAAAGGGTGAGGTGACAGACAAAGTTGCAGAAAAGAAACTTTCAAACAGAGAAAAAAAGGGAAAGGGAAATCGAGAGTTCACTTCTCTTTTCTTTCACACTTTTCAGAGTCACCATGAACGTTCTTTTCCCGAAACACACAGAGGGGAATGGAAAACCCCCTCTCTTCTTATGGGTTGCTTCTTATCGTTCTGTCTGACTAATAGAGGTAAAATAATAGAAGGAGTGACAAGAAAGACAGGTTTCACACTCTAAGTCTGAGAAAGGGAAAAAAAAGAAAAAAGATGGAGACTGAATGAGAAGAGAAAGAAATTCATCATCGATTGATGAACAAACCGTCTGAGAAGCATGCAGAGTCACTGTCACAGTGACACAAAAACTTTGACCCGCGGCTTCAACCATACGCAGCTACACCCTTCCTTCACACTGCATATCTCCAGTAAAGGCATGTTGTTTGTGCTTTTTGAACAGAATCACCCGGAATTACCCTTTCCAGCATGAGGTCTTGTTCGGCAATGTGGCAGAGCAGACAAAGCAAATCATGTCGGAGGCTTTCTTCAGGGTGACGGTGACCGTCTTTATCCAATGCATCCTCCACCATCTGGTTGGGGACTCCGAGCGCTGCGAATACGTTTAGTGCCCCTTTGATCAGCTGAGTGTTATGGATCATGAATAAGAGAAACACTAAGTCCTTCGATAAGCAAGATCGACCTAATAGTAAAAAGGTCCAATACAGAGTGATTGATTCAATATAGACGCGTGCCTATTATTGACAGCAATTCTCAGATACAGAGAATGGATGCGCATACATGCTGCCTGTTATAGAGAGAAGGCAAACCTGAAAGAAAGATGCCCTCTCTAATAGACCTCTATGTGTAAGATCGTATAAGCACGTATCTGAGTCCTATAGCTTCCGTAGGCCTGACGGAACAACGTTGGACATTCGGCATTGGGGCGTGAAGAGAACTAGAATGCTCCAGTCAAGGACATCAGTCTAGTCGCTTACATGGTTCTCTATACAGAAATAATAATACAAGATGTTTGTCCGGCTTCTGCTCTCATCGATCGAGAGTTGTTCCATCGAATCACACTGAGTATTTCACTAAGCAATTTCACAACATGGATTGACGCATGCATTTTCTCCGTCTCCGTAATATCTCAAGCCGTGCCGCACCGATAGGCAACGCAGCAGCACGGGACCGGCCAAGTCGGGCCGACCAATGTATGCCCGCCTCCTCTCTATAAGTGGCTGATTACATGCATTCCTTTCCTTTTTTTTTTTTTTTTTACAGGACAATCGGAGATGGGGTCGACGTGACAGAAGGAGAGGAGTGAGAAGTGAAAAAAGGGAGTAAAAGCTCAATGGACATTGGCTTTGTCAAGGGGTCAGCCACGTTGGAATGGGAAGGGACGAATGAAAGGCGGATGGAAGCTTCATCCAGCGCATCACGGAGGGAAAGGGTGTGTAGGACGAGTGTGCAAGGCGATTTTTCGATGATGCAGAGCTGAAGTGACTCTATGACGGATTGGAGGGCACGCTCGGTCGGACGGGGCATCTCACTGGAAACCAGCTTCAGCAAGTCATTGGAGTCTACCCCCACTTCAGCCGTGACTCCCGCTTTCCAGACGCACCTTAAGACAGGCAAGAGACACTCTAAAAAATTAACAAGGTCATGAGCAGCGTAGAGTTCAGCTCGGGTGGAAGACCGGGCGACTCGCTTTTGGGAAAATGCCCGCCAGTGTAGGATGGCAGACTTCAAAGTGAAAAGCCACCCAGACTGTGGATGCGCATTTCCGGCAGACCCCAATGCGGCATCGCTCCATAACTTAGTGGAGAGGGGGGATGATGTGGAAGGGACGTCAGAGCGAGAGATACGGAGGATGCGGGAGGTGGCGGTGCATCGAGCATAACGGAGAAGGGAAAGGAGATAATCAGAGTGGGGGCGGAGGAATGACGGCTTAGTTGATTGCACCCTTGTGACAAGTCGGGGCGAGTGTCTCGTGCAACCCACGAAAGACACCCTAACCTTTTATGAAAGGCTTTTCCTTCCTGGGCTGTCAAGAGACGGGGCGGTTCAGAGGGAAGCTCGTGAGACGATGGGGGAAGGGGGAACAAATCAGGAGGGGGAGTGGGGATGGAAGAGGGAACGGAAGCAGAAGAATCTGCAAAATCCCCCATACCCTCAGGGAGGGGGAGAAACAGGAGGTACTCGGTTTGGTGGATGTGCACGGAGTCCCGTGACACATTGAAATCCACCCCTGCCCAGCGGAGGGTTCCGTTCTTGAGTTTGGTAATCTTCATCTGGTAACCTCCTTTGGCTGCAATCTCGCGTGCTAGCTGAATTGCAGACCGACCAATAGGCAGGATGGCAAAGTCGTCAACAAACGTGGGAAGGATACCAAGAAGATGGGAAGTGGGGGCCTCAGGCTTACCCGTCCATTTCTACCACATTCCTCGAACAGAGGAAGGCACCCACCCTGCTGCTGCGAGCGTCTTGTTGCGAGAGCGGTCCCACAAATTTCTAGAGTCGCGGAGCCCGTAAAGCGCGCGGTTGAGGAGCCACAGGAACTTTCCATGGTCTGGGTGATCTTTCGGGGGATGGACATAAACGGAATGGGAACGGAGAGCCGTGAGGTACGCTGTTTTCACATCGGCCACAACGATTTCACGGGGGTTAAAGTCGGAGTGAGCAAAGGCCATGGTAAGGGCAATGCGCATGGCAGACTGGGAAGCAGTAGCGCAGGACGTTGTGACTCCTTCACGGCGGTCGAAAAAAGGAGTGCCATCAGCAACGACTCGAGACTTGTACTTCCAAGAACCTTCCTCGATACGCTTCTTGGTGTCAACAAAATGGGTGGGCACAGCAGAGCGGCAGTGCTCGGCGTCTACTTCTGCGATTGGGACTCGCTTGTCGCTTATACGGTTCTCTATACAGAAATAATAATGCAAGATGTTTGTCCGGCTTCTGCTCTCATCGATCGAGAGTTGTTCCATCGAATCACACTGAGCATTTTACTAAGCAATTTCACAACATAGATTGACGCATGCATTTTCTCCGTCTCCATAATATCTCAAGCCGCGCCGCACCGATAGGCAACGCAGCAGCACGGGACCGGCCAAGTCGGGCCGACCAATACACGCCCGCCTCCTCTCTATAAGTGGCTGATTACAGGGCGGGAGGCCAATCCTCCGGACATAAATTCTAATCCTAATCCTAATCCTAACTATGAAACTATATAGCTATGAAATTTATACACATCTAAGTACTTACAACATATTAACTAGTAAATTAGTAGTCATTGTACTAGTTAATTCACAGCGATACTGAAAAGGCTTAGAAAAGCTAGTAATGTAGCTGATAAGTTACTAGGTATAAGTTAAAATATATGAAAACACGTTGTACTGCGATTTCAAAATTAGTCTCAACCTAGGTTTCAACAACCAAAGTAAAACTAAAGTTTCAGCTTATGACTTAGCTACGAGACTTAGTATGAGACGTAGATTGGATTACTAAAATTAGATTCAACTGCCCACACATACAATTCCATAGAGGCAACCTGCACACTGGTTTCTCTTTTGAAGAAGATGAATTCTCCTGAGAGTGTCCCCCCCCTGTGCATGAATACAAGTAAAAACCCGGGCGTCACCCCGGCGCACACGAGAAGGGAGGTAAGCCAGTCGCACCAACATACTTACCAACCAGGTTGCGTCACTCTAGCTGAACTCTCCTTACGTCGCATCTGCATCCAATCCATCCATCCATCATCCAATCTTTTCTTTTTTTCGGCTCTCGTAAATCTTTTTGCACTCTCTATTTTGTGGTCACTATACGGCTTCTGTTTGCGGGGCTTCTGGGGCCTTCCACGGTCACAATGGCACTCCGTCAGCCCAAAAAGTTTGCGTCGAGCCTCTGTCTGGATGCTTCAGGACGCACGCGCGGGCTTGCATCCAGTTGCAGACCTACTTGTTTTTTTTTGGGCGATGTTGACGTCCGTTCTCTCGCCCCATGCAAGAGGGAGGAAAGGCAGCAGAATGAATTTCGGGAGTCCGGACAACAGAAAACGAATGAGAAAAGAAATCGCTGCATGCACAGAAACGACAAAGATGGGGTCGTTCGAAGAAAGAAAAAACGAACGAGCCTTTGAATGGATCGACTGCTGTATGCCCGAAGAATCGCAAAAGAAAAAAAAGCGATTTCCTTTTCATTGTCGCCACAAGGCTATTTCCTTCTTCGATTCCTCTTCGTAGTATGTTCCCATGAGGCCAGTGCGGTGGTATGTTCACGACGCTTCGAGGCTCTACACTTAGTCCTGCCCTCAGTACAGACACACAGATAGTGAAGAGAAGTCGTACACTGTTTCTCGGAGGAAAAAAGAGAGGAAGAGTGTGAGAGGGAAAGAAGCCTGCCTGAGCCCGGTCACACCGCACGGGGAACCCGTAGTCCTGTAATTTTACGGGAAAAAAAAGAAAGAGATCCATGGACGCTGATTGGGCGATCATCCTTTGAAGAAGGTGAATTCTCCTTGGACACTTCCCCTCCCACCCCCAATCATTCAAAGGAAGAAAGAGCGAAACGACAGGACAGTCGCACCGACACACTTGCCAACCGCCATTCTCAACTAAAAGCATCCACTTATTCACCCTGCCTCGTCCTCGATTTTCTCCTTTTCCATCCTGCCAAATCCATTCAGCCAGCAAAAGAGGGGTGCCTCTGTTCTCTTTCGAAATCCAGGACAGCCTGCCTGGTGCACCTTTGGGGCCAGCCGCTCTCTCTTGTTTGTTTTCATCGGTCCGTCAGTGCCCCTGCCACTTTCTTTCGATCGTTCTTCTTATCGCCGCTTAATTCTCACGCCCTCTTCCTTGAGGGTCGCACAAGAATGTAGGCATCCGCCCGCAGGCATGAAGGCCAACAATTCAGAAAAGAAGGAAAGGAAAGGAAGGTCCCCACTTTGAGGAAGATGAATTCCCCTTGCGGGTCCTCTCTGACACATTCGAGAATATCCTTCGAGGATTGGAAAAGAAAATAGAAGAAAAGAGAACAACAAAGAAAGAAAGAAAGAAACAGAGGGGCCTGAAGCCGGCCCTTCTCTTCTCTCTCTCCTCTCCTCCCCTTTTCTCTCAGCTTCTCTCCTCTGTCGGAGAGACGACAGCAAAGTCGCACCGACACAGCTGCCAACCTTCCTTCCAAGTGCCCCCCCGTTCGACGTTCTTCTGCGCGGCCTTTCTCTTTTGCTTCACTTCCTCGCTTCTACGTTTCATGCCGTCCTTTTCCAGCCAAGTGAGCTCAACTCAGCGAACTCACCGTCCTGCTCGCATAGAAAAAATGGAGCAACTCCAGACAAACAAGACAGACAAGACCAGAGAGACAAAGACAGAGCAGACAACCAGACACAGAGAGAAGAAAAAGTCGAAGAAGGAAAGACTTCGCAGACAGACAGACAGGCAGACAGACAGAACAGCAAGGAAAAGAAAAAAAAGAAACCGATCGATCGATCGAGGGCATACAGCCCCCTCCCACCCGTGCCCCCCCCTTTCCCGGATGAAACTTGACATGTTCTCACGGCACGCACGAAACTCGCATACAAGTAGAAGTGTCGGCATGCATCCTATTTGACGTCACGCATGCACTTTACAGGTGATCAAATGTATGAATGAATCAACGAATGAGTGATTAGAGAGAGAGAGTGAGTGGCCACAGTCACTGAGAGCTCTCGGTGACAGATTTGACACCGAGAAGCAAGCAACCCTCTTAGGAACGAATGAACGAGTCACAAGAGAGAGAGAAGACAAGACCTGATGCCTCATGTAATTGAGAATGCTTTCCCCGGACGCGCGCTCACACCAGGGGGCAGGAGGAGGAGGAGAGAAAAAAGAGACAGAAGTAAGGGGAGAAGAGGGAGACCATGAGAGGGGAATGACAGCCATCCCAACCACTCGACTGGGCGAGGAGAGAGAAGCGAGACACAGCCAGTCGATGAGTGGTCGGTCGGTCAGTCATTCAAGTTTTTCGACACGAAGCAAAAAAGTAGACACTCGTTCACATTCGACACGCGTTTCATTCATTCATCCATTCACTCATCCATCCATTTACTCAAATCAAAACGATGACGGGACTTTCGAGTTCCCCCTTTGAGGAAGGTGAATTCCCCTGGGGGGTCCTTTCCCTTAAGGGAAAGGCGGCAAGCCAGTCGCACCGACATACCTGCCAACCGATACCCATCCATTTATCCTTTCAAACGTCCGTCTGTTCGTCCTGGCTCTTCTTGTTACTGCCACGCTGGAGCCTGCATTGCTTTCTATTTTTCTGATGCCCCTTTCTCTTTTCTTGCGGACGAATGAGCCTTAAGGAAAGAATGTAGTGAAGGCACCAACCAGAACAGACGCATCGATTTCTATTGCAAGAATAAGAAAGTTTCTCCTTCACAGGTTCTGAGTCTGCTTTTTTTCTCCAATTATTCGTCTGACATTCTCTTTCTTTGTTCTTCTTGTTCTTCCGTCTCTTCATCCATCTGCTCATGTTGCCAACAAAAATTTCATGCTGCCCTCTACCAGATGAGTGCGTTTCAAATCAACTTTTGGGATGACAAAGCCGATCCTTTCTTTGAAGAAGGTGAATTCTCCTTTGAAGGCTGTCTCCTTTCTTCCTTCCAGTCCTCCTTCCTTCCTCTTATCAGTCAGTCAGTCAGCAATGGATGGAGTTCAGGAGAGGGGACAGGACAGTCGCACCGACATACCTGCCAACCGGCTCTGTTTCATTCATTCGGTTTCCAGCATGCACTCCTACAAGTCCTCCCATCGTTTGGGGCAGGAAGACAGACAGCAAGCACCTCGCTCTATTCCCTCGCCTGTCTGTCGATTCTTTTGCGTTATTTTCTTTTTTGCGAAAGCACCATGGAACTTTCAGATGAAAGGAAAGGAAATGAAGCAGTCTGCCATGCACCGAATGAAACCAAAAAATGAACCGTCTTCTTCTGTCTGGAGACATTCGGCATCGATCAAAAGAAAGAAGCTCTTTTTCCTGCCCCCCAAGTGATAACTTCTTGCCCTTCAAGTCCATCAGACCCTTTCATTGCACAAAAGAAAAAGGAGACGAAAAGTTCTCACGCAAAAAAAAAAAAAATCGAGGCCCACAATCAACCTTCGGGAAGGGAAGGAAAGGGAAAGACGACCGCGCATTCCTGTCTGTCAAAGAAGGGAAGAGTAGAAGCACTTTGGCTTATCTTCAACCCTTCGTCCTGTCACTCCATTCCTCTTCACCTTCCTTTTTTTCTTTCGTCCTCTTCACCTTCCTTTTCTTCTTTGTTCCTTGTCAACGATGTCGCCCTCCTCACGCCACCGCGCTCTTCTTTCCGTTAGTCGCAGCAGCAGCAGCCTCGGTTCGGACGAGCCGGGCGGCCTTGACCATGTTCCTCAGCTGCGGCTCGACTTCGTCCCACTTGCGCGTCTTGAGGCCGCAGTCGGGGACCACCCACACTCTGGATCCTTTCTGTCCCTCCCCCCCTGCCCCCTCCTGAAGGTACAGCCGCAGCCTCTCAGCAATGGTCTCGACGGAGGGAATGGCGGGGGAGTGCACGTCGTATACACCGGGGGCGAAGTCCCTCGCAAAGGCTCCGCAGTCTCGAAGCTCCTTCAGCATCGCCATTCCACTACGGGAATTCTCAATCGTCACCTGCAGTCAGCGCGTTCAATGGAAATCGAATGAGTGAATAACAACGTGGGTACTCATGATGAAAGGGGGAGAAGGATTCAGGGATGGAGGGAGGGGAAGTGAACAAGAGAGACGCTGGGACACGGAGTAATGGGACATGCAACTAGACAGGAAGGGGTCGCCGAGACCCCTTCCTTTACTGCCGAGCATGCTGGTAAGGCAGTCAGTCAGTGGAGTACGAGTTGATGGATGCTCTTCTGAAGCAAGCAAGAGAAATTATCTGCCCGACCTGGTCAGCATCAAGATCCGCGATGGCGTCGGCGATCTCCCCGAAGTCGCTGTAGCAGAAGTGGGTGACGATGTGCGTCTCGGGTTTGGCCGAGACAGTCGAGAGTCTGAACGCGCGAGTCGCCCACAGGAGGTACGCAGCTTGCCGATTCTTCTGCGAGGAGAATCAGAACAGTAAAGAAATAGATTGAGGCAAGGGAGGAAATGAAAAAGCGTGCTCGCAAGCACTTGCAGATGTCAAAGACAGGAGGGCGCAGAGAAGCAGTATAAGAGAAATTCGCACTTTCTTCTAGTTCGCATGGAACGAGTTCAAAGACCGACTCAGACAGTCAAGGGCGCTTCTCACTCAGCAAGTCACGTTCGATTCAACCCATGATGCACTCTCGCCCCTCAACTTCTTTTCTTGGCCGTCATCACACAACCAGCAAAAGAAATGAAAGTCAGAGCGGAAGAACAGGGCAGGCAAGAGAAACAAACGAGGAGCATTCGCTACCGACAGACCTTCAGAGGCAGTGTCTCTCGGAGCGCAGGCTCGTCCACTTGAACGACCGAGCATCCTGCCTTCTGGAGGTCCGCGATCTCGTCCCTGAGGGCCCTGCCGATCTGGAATGCCTGGGCCGCCCTCGAGATGTCTGCCCTTGGGAAACTCCACGCCAGAATCGTGGTAGGCCCTGTCAGCATACCCTTCACAGGCTTGTCGGTGCACGCCTGGGCGACTTTGAACTCCCTCACGGTCATCGGCGCGTCTCCCTTTCTCTTGATGTCGCCAACGACGATGGGAGGACGAACGTACCTAGAGCCATAGGACTGGACCCACCTGCACTCACTCACTCACACAGGTGGACACAAGGAATGAAGGGTCACGCAGGCGGATAGATCAACGACAGTCACATCACCGGGTGTATGTCATCCTCACAAGGACAGGGAAACAGCCGGACACAGAGAGGAGAAAGGGCAATTGCTGGGCAGCAAACATCCGCTCGTAAAAGGAAATTTGCGGACATGGCAGGGGGAAACATGCTAGGATCAGACAAGAGACCACCAGAATCCTTGAAGGAAGAGCCCATTCACACGCACAGATCCACCAGGAGCGAGTCACACACACGCACACAAGCAGACCCTGTGGGGGTACACAGACAAGAGAAACAGGCACACAGACACGCACTCTCTCTCTCTCTCACACACAGAGGGAGAGAGAGAGAGGGGAGAGAGAGAGAGAGAGAGAGAGAGAGAGAGACTGTTACTTCCCCGCCTCTCTCCTCCCTCCCCTCTTCCCCTTCTAGCAACCCGTTGTCTGACTGTCTGACAGACAGACTTACGTACCCCTTTTTGGTGAAGAGCCATCCGTCCATCTTCTCAGCGAAGAACTCGACCATGTCGGACCTCTCGGGTTCCCCGTGGACGAGGACGTCCAACCCGAGGGCCTCCTGTTTCTCCACGCACTCGCGAATCGATGCGTCGACTTTGGTCTCGTACTCGGAGACGGACAGCTCGCCCTTTCTGAACTTCAGTCGTTCCTTCCTCATCTCAGCTGTCTGAGGGAAGGAACCGATAGTCGATGTAGGCAGCACTACAGACTGCAGGGTGTTGAGCTGTAGAAGACGCCGTTCGGCATAGGGCGTAGTCCGTCTCACGTCGCCTACTGCTTCTACCTCCTTCTGCTCATCCTTTGACAGGGAGGCGACCTTGGCGTGCTGGCCAGCCTTGGCGGAGGACGCGCCCGCGAGCTGAACCAGATCCTTCAGCTTCTGCCTTGCGAACCTGAGACCGGCAGCCGTCTCCTCAGGCAGGCCGGTTGCCTTGGAGAGGCAGGAGACGAAGGCCTCAGACCCTTTCGAGGCAGCGTCCCGATTCTCTTCGGTAATCTCGGAAGCCAAATCGATGGGCAAGTGGAGGAGGGGGCACGAAGGACCGACCACAATCTTGCAGCGGTCCATGCTGGGCTGAGACTTCACGAACTCGAGCATCTCGATGGCGTTCTGGTCAACCCAGACAGACCGTCCGTCGATCAGTCCGAGCACGAGGCTCTTGTCTTTGGGAAATTGGCCCTTCACGATGAGGTCAACGTTGGATCCTCTGGTCATGTCCAGGCCAAAACCGTCGACTGGAAGCTGGGAAATCCAGTCCCATGAGTCGGTCAGGTCGTCGTAGTAGGTCAGCAAAACGATCTCCATCTCGAGACCCATCGCAGAAGCCGTCTCTTTGATATCGGCGAGTGCTCTCTCGGCAGCTCTGCGCATCCACTTGTGCTCCGCGATCCTGGCGAGCACGAGTGCAGGCTCATGGAGGTGTACGCGTTTGACCCCGAGGGCTGCAATGGCCTCGACGGTTTGCTTGTACACGGGGAGGAGGGAGTCGAGAACTTCCTCAAAGGAGACGCCGTCGAGGGAACTTCTCTCGAGGAAGGAGACGGGACCGAGCACATCCGCGGCAATCCGGGCAGGACTTCCCGCAACGGACACGGCGTTTTTCAGCAGGTTCACGTAGTCAGACAGATCGGTGTAGGTGGCACTCCGCGACAGAACGCTCGCGTTGATCTCAGGTGTCATGTTGTGATAATTGGTGTCATACCACTTGGTCATGTCAAGGGCGGTCTCACCGGAGCTTCCTCTGGCCATGAGGAACCTCAGCTCGTCTCTGGAGGCATGGGAAGCGTGGGGGAGGAAGCGGTCTGGGATGAAGCCAAAGCGGAGGGTCCAGTCGAGCACGTGGTCGTACAGAGAGTGGAGACCAGTGCCGACGTACTGGACCCCTGCATCAAGCTGGTCCTTCAGGCTGGTCGTGTGGACTTGTCCGGAGATGGAAAGCTGCACACAGAAGGCAAAGGAACAAGGATGGGGAAGGAGGAGGGAAAAGAGAAAGGACCAGGGAAGGAGAAAGAAAACACTGGGGCTCGAGGTGAGTCTCTCCAGTCTCGTCGATCTGGAACCTTTCTGGAAGGCAACGGACAGCGAAAAGGCACAAAACCTACCAGCTCCTTTAGCGGGATTTTCTTTGCCCAGAATGCCTCGCAGGCAGTCTTCATTTCGCGATTGACCCCGATCCGGGGATACCCGCAGGTGGCCGTCTCCATCTCTACGTTTTCTCCCAAAGTCGCCCGAAGCGCTTTTTTGTATAATCTCGTAATGTAAACAAGGAAGATCGAAAGAAACGTGTAAAGATCACAGTCGGTTTCGTGGAAGTGAGGAACTCGAACTTTTGCGTTGACTCCTTTGACTGACAGGAAGACGCCTCTTGCTTCTTCGATCGGGCAGATGAACTTCGAAGAGCAGTCGCTCGATCGACTGGATGCAGATTGCATGGATTTGATTTTTCGCGAAACGGAAATTAAGCTAGCCGTCTCCATGGATGACGCGCGGCCGAGGCCCCGCTGCGTGCACAGTGGTCCGGCAAAGCGACAAAACAGAACGACGCACGCATGCAAGCCTTGCAAGGATGCGACGGCGCCCAGCTGCACCCCACAGCCTCGTGGTAGACGAAAGTCTGCCATGACGAGAAGAGACGAGACCCCGGCTAACGCCGGCGGTATAACCTCGCACTACCTCGCACACAAGAAAGCGAAGTTTTGCGAAGCATTAGTGTTTTCATCTTTCATGTCTAAGTAGGCCATCAATGTCCATTAGTAGCCTTATCAGTAGCTTGAGTCATACTAAGTCAGCGTATAATAAATTGATGAATCATTTTCAAAATTATATTATAGAATTGATCGATCATAAAACATTATAAAACATAGTCTTGTACTATCGTACCAAATCGTCAAAAATCGTTAGATAATTACAGTGGACCGCGGGCAAAACCCGGAATATCAATATTATGCTACACTATAAATCGTGTTCCGCCTTTTATAACCTTTACTATCTTTACACTACCCTTAAACATGCTTAAAAGTAAAAAAAACTATAAATATGTTCACATATACAAGTACTTGAATGAGTTAGGTTAAAGCCGGTGAGCCACCTCTTAGGCTCTGGCCAACCCGGCATGTCATACAGAAATTCGTTACACAATCTTAGTTCTATGGGGCATTTGAAGGCTCGCAAGGCTAGGCGGCCCCTTCGCTTTAGTCTTAAGCACACACACTAGACGGAGGTGCCCCAGTTCTTAGAAAAGATAAAACCTGCATATAGCACACAACAGACTACCCCCCCACCGGTCTTCTCCCCCATAGGAGCAGGACGCCCGACGGCACCATTTATTTGGAACCTATGGAGGGACAGGAACAAAAGAAGACGCACCTCCTCTGTCCAAAGCCCCCCTTCCACCCATTACCCCACTTTCACTTGTTTTAAGAGCTAGTAAACTTGCTGTCCGAAGTAACCTCAGACTTGAAACCCGAGCCCCCCTGACTGAAGCAGTAAAAAAAAACCTATAGAAAGAAAACGACATAACTAGAGTTACTAACCTTCTTTTCCTACCTGTCCCTCCTGTCCCTATTCAGACTCCTCCTCCCCTTTCCATCCGGCATTAGGTCCTTTGTGTTTCTTCTTACCTCCACCTTTTCCCCCCCCTGTCTGGTTTGAACCTGTCAGATCGCTCCTCTTATAAACCTGTCTTATAAACTATTTTAAATTATTTTTAAATTAAGTGTTTTCCATTGTTTTCTACTGAATATTAGCACAGAGTTTCTGTATAACTCAATCACCAAAACGTGATCGATTTGTTAGCCAAAATCATATACAAACGAATCAATCTATACCACTTATATACTAATACCACTTATAGATAAACCTCGTTTTACACGGCTTTGCATCCATATGGCTTTGTATATATTTGTACACATACAAAGTTCATGAACAAAGTTAGAAAGAGGTCGAACATATACGTTGACTCCTTCTTCCAAGTCAGTTGATCACCAACTTGAATGATGATCATTTTTTTCTTGAACTACAATATGACATTCAAACATGAAAACAGGAGAACAAACACATTACGTCGTTTTTGTTTTCTTTTTCGGCTTCTATCCTCTCAAAATACAGACATCAAGAGACAGGCCTACAAGCATGGAAGAAAGAAAACAGGAAGATAAACGAACAAACGGGTAAACAAAACAGACAAGCAATTGGCCGTCTTTCCGGTGGTCATTTGCTCACGAAAAGGAAGAAAGGCGCAAAAATCGAGAGAAGGGGTGGAAAGGGATAAACACGAAGAGGTAGAGAGACACACTAACCAGCGAACACACAAACAGCTCGACATCGAAGCACGGAAACAGGGCGGCACACGCGTCGGCAGGCGTGTACACTGTCACTGAGGAAAGAGTGACGAGAAGGAGCAAGACAGGGAGTAACGAAGAAAGACGGGGGGAAAGAACGGTGAACCGAAGGAGGGGTGCAAGGAATGGAAAAAGGGAGAGAAGGAAAGAAGGACGGATGGACGGACAGAAGAAGCTGGGAAAGAAGGAAGGAAGGAAGGAAGGAAGGAAGAAAGAAGAAAAGAAAAAGAAAGAAAAAAAGACGAAAGAAAAGAAAGAAAGAATTTCGCACGTATCTCCATACACCACGCCCATTACCGACCAGCGATTAGATCGGCATTGATCCCCACTCAAACGGAAATACACGAACCACATTCATTATACATCCCCCCACACACCCGGTCTTGCTACGACAACGAGCGGCCTTTTTCCTCTTCTATCTGCTGCACTGCCTCTCTCCTTTCTGTCTTGCTCTTCCTCTCTTCACTCAATGCCCTGCGGACTCCAGCCGGGCAAGTCCGTCGCAATCGGGGAAAGCTGCCAGTTGTCTGCGCTGTCTGCAGACAGAGTGCACAGCCGTTGAGGCTCAGTAACTCTGAAGCGCCACCAGTACGGTCGATAAGCATTCGAATTTTCTTCATTCGCTGGAGGGCAGCCTTCATCAGGCGCGACTGTTGCGTACCTGATTCGGGCAATCTCGGGAGGATCGTAATGGAGTCTGACCCATCGGCCGGCTGTGGTAATCTCCGGGCCTTTCTGAGGGGGGGTATTGTCGACTCGCACGATTACCATGGAGGGAGAGCTAACGGGTTGCTCGGGATGAGTAGAGTTGCCACTTCCCCCAAGCACACATAGCACATGACTCCCCTCCTCCTCAGGCACTGGCAGCGCCTCTAGAGGCTGACCGGCCTCCAAGTCAGACACAGGAAGCGGGTCGCTGTAACCTTGATCGTGCCTGCAGTCGACCAAACCGGCCCTCCCTGTCTTGTACCGAACTTCAACGACAGAAGAGGTATCGAGGGCGACAGACCATGTGACGTTTTCGGACTTTGTGGGGGAGCGCACATCGCTCAGAATCACAGCACGAGCGGCCCCCTCTTCTGCGCTTGCGCTTTCACGAAGATAGCACTCCTCTCTCTGAAGCTCCAAAGTCCCTGTCGCTTCATCGAAACAGGCGGGGAGGGCAGTCACGTTTGAGGAGTACACGCGGTCAGTGTCTAGGGAGGTGCCTCCGTCTGAGTCCTTCTCAACTTCACACGGCATGTGCAACCCACACTGGTCACTTGTGGCATGCAGGGCACCGGTGCCCAGAACCCCATACGCTTTGCCCTCCTTGTTCAGCACTGGACCACCCGAGTGCCCTCCATGGATCCCGGTACAGTTGTTCGACAGACGGTCAAACCCGTACCATGAGTGCTCGATCACGTCAGAAACACCAGCTCTGTGGCACACTGCGGTTTCGCGCATGTAACGAGGGTAGACGCGAGGACAGAAAGGAATCCCCACCACCCGCATCTCTTCGTTCTCTGCAGGAACCTCCTCGGCCAGCGGAAGAAATGTGAGACCCCTCGACCGGAGGTCTTCCTTGGTCGCATTCAGACGCAACACCGCGAGATCGTCCCCGCTCATCGTGGCGTAGGAGATCTCAGCCACGTCAACGCTCTGTTGGGATTCGACCGTGTCCACAAAATAGTTGAAGATCACGCGCCAACGAAACCCTGGCGCCGCACCCACCAGAACTTCCGTCGCATAGCGCCGGCCGCCGTACAGAACTACACAGTGCCCTGCAGTGAGGGCAAAGGCGGGTGCAGAGCCAGGCCCTGGAGTGTCAAAAAGCCAGGCAGTGCAACTGGAGTACGCCCGCAGCTGCCCAATCCCCGTGTAGGCATCGGTGGCATTGATAAGGGGAGGACAGTCTGCATCGGTCTCGGACTCCGTTTGGGCAGCCACACCGCCAAATTGGAAGGAAATCGACAAGAGAGAGAAAAGGAGTGCAATTCTTCGTGCCTCTCGCATCTTCAATCGCTACAACTTGTGGAATTGACAGAAAGATCGGAATACACAAAAAGGAGACGGCTCCGAGACGTCAGTGTAGCGGTTTACAAAGATCTGTGATAAGAGACTGACAAGTCGATGTCTGAGAAATCGGGGGTCAAACTTCGATCATGTACGTCCTTGACCCAGGTGAGCTGAGTTGAACCACACGTAACCGCAAGTACACTGGTTTGGAAAAATATATAAAAGAGCCTTGATCAGTCTGACAGAGAACTGAGCGCATGAATTCTCTGCTCAGCGCGCGGCTAGCTATAGCTGCATGCGGCGAAGCTGTCCGAGCTAACGAATCCATGCAAGGAGACGGATGTTGGGGGGTCCGCGGAGACGGCTTGAGCACAATCGAAGATGCAATGGTGATTCGCCTGGCACTGAAGCTACATCGATACAGGTGTATGCGGGTCACTATTCCAGCAAGCACAGTCTTCACACAGGTGTCCTCGTTTGTAGCAGGTCGGCGTGAGCGTCTCCGCAGGACGCAGACTTCTCACAAAGGGACCGGGGTGCACCGTCTACTTCAGCGCCGTACAGACAGACAGAGGAAGTTGGGCGTCGGCAGAACACTAGCTGGATTCGAAACCTTATCTCAGCTACATGCATTGCCAGTCTTCAAGAAATATATCGGGGGGAAAAGAGAACTGATTGACGTGGCTTAGGTGCAATTGTTCCCGGAAGAGGGTTGTCCCAGCTGTCCCTCCGCTTTTTTGAGTTCGTGATCGGATCGGTGGAGGCGGGCAAGCTGTGGAATCGTCTTTTCGGTAAATCTCTTTTTCTGTTCTGGTTGGTACCTCCACTGACTTGGTGGAAGGAGAAAATAAGAAGCTCAGCAATGCGGTGAAGGCCTTATCGGCCGTTTCGAGAGATTCTGCCGAAATCGGCTGAGGGGCGAAACGAAGACCAGAGGGAGAGCCAGGGGATAGAAGACGAGACATGGCAGCTTCAGCAAAGGTGGAGGGTACACACGCCGCTCTGGCCTCTCTGGAACCCTTCCATCGGTCTGTGTCCTCTTCCGTCTTTTTGCTCTCCCCCCTCCCCCCCCTCGGGTGCACGTTTGTCCCGCCAATCGGCTGTACTTCGAGACGAGGGTTTCCTTTGCCTCTCCGTCTACCTCCCTCCCAGACTGTCTGACCGACCTTTTATCTGTCCGTCTACACATCAACCTGCTCTCTGAGTCTTCTGGCTGCCTGTCGGTCCGTTCACTATATTCCTTTTTCCGTCTGTTCACATCTCTCTCGTTTAGTGCCTCCTGTTTCTGCCCACTCCCTGCGTTCCCCTGAGAGTCTCCGCCCAACCCCCCTCTCTCCCTCACACAAGCACTCACTCACTCACTCACTCACTCATGATCCTCCTTTCCTCCCTCGTTCTCTCAACTTCTTTGTTGGTGAACAGAAGAAAGGGCAAGAAAGATCAAACGGTCTGTCCGTCCCTCCGTCCGTAGCATTGCGCTTCTATGCTGCCCGTCTGCGCATCTTCACGCAGTATGGGTATGCCTTCTGTCCACGTGAAGTTGAAGGACGCGAACGAATGTACAAGAACAGTCAGTGTATTGTTTCAAACTCGGTGTGTGTGTGTGTGTGTGTGTGTGTGTGTGTGTGTGTGTGTGTTTGTTTGTCTCCACGATTGTCTGCAGAGTGATTCTTCAGTGGGATTTCTTTGAAGACATTCGGGACGACCGGGTGCCTCTGGCCGTTCAGAAGCAAAGAGAGGAGCAGAAGAGGCAGACAGAGGCAGAGGGTGGCGCAGGAGCAGAAGGGCAGCCTGCAAGGACGGATGACGTTGTTCCGAAGAGAGATAAGCTTGTGGAAGGATACAAAAAAGAGGGGAAACTCGTCGAGGCCCTCCCCATCAGGTAGGGCTCTCTCTCCCTCTCTCTCTCTCTCTCTCTCTCTCTGTGTGTGTGTGTGTGTGTGTGTGTGTGTGTGTGAGTGTGTGTGTGTGTGTTTGCGTGCGTGCTTGTGTCCGTCTGTGCGTGTGTTTGTTTCTGGAGAAAAGGGAAGTGCAGGGAGAGAGAGGGACTCTGAAGAGAGTGCGGAAGGAACTGACAAAGAAGACCAGTCCATATACAGTCGTCACACACACACAGAAAGAAAGATAGTGTGTGTGTGTGTGTGAGAGAGAGAGAGAGAGAGAGAAACGGCCGAACGAAGGCTCATAATTGCAAACACTTTTCTGCCAAATTGCTCTACGGCCCTACTCGCCATGTCAGGTTTTTCAAACCTTCCTTTTCTCTCAGTATGACGAGATGTTACTTCCAGAATGTGCATTTTGATCGGTATGCACCTGTTCGGACCGATTCAACATCTGCGGATGCTGTATTGGATCGTCGGAAGTTCTCAATGTGTTCTTGAGTTCTTGCGAACGATCCTGCGCGCAGATATCTGTCCATACTAATTTTTCTCATTGCATTGTTTCTTCAACAAGTGGACCTTTGTATGTTCATCTTTGCCTGCATGCATGCATCAGAAGATGGATGGTTGGATGGATGGATGGATGGATGGGGGTCTGAACTGATCAAGCGGGCTGGGTGCTGCAGATTTGCGTCTGTCCAGGAGTACATCCAGGCGTTTGAGCCCCTTTTCATGATCGAGACGAGGGCAACCATTGACAGAGCTAAAACTCTCGAAATGCGCATATCTGAAGAGGCCTGTATTGTCAGTTCCTCTTCCACCCCTCGTGCTGATCTTCGATCTTTTCTCTCCCTCCCTCCCTCCCCCCCCNCCCCCACTCTCTCGCTCTCTCTCTTTCTTCTCTCTCTCTGTCTGTGGGTCCTGCAAAGATTCCTCTCCGCATCGCCGGCCTCTCCCTCTCATCCACTTTACTTTTCTTCGTTTGTTTACCCCCGTGCATGCGTTCATCTATCTGTGTGCGTGCGTGTGTGTGTGCGTGTACGCGCCCGCGCGCCCGCGAGAGAGGAAGAGAGAGAGAGAGAGCGTATGTTGACGGTCGCAGAGGAATCGCGAACCGTTTCTTTTTGTTTTTGGTCGACTTGCATGCAGATCACATGTCGCGTAGACGGACAAGTCGTGCGATTAGAGGTCGGTTTTGTCCTCACTCTTTTGCTTGCCTTTTGTCTGGTTCAACGAAAAAGGGTGGATTGGAGAGGAAACGGTTGAGGTGAGACGTTTGCTTCTTTCTCTCTTTCATGAAGGAAAAGCCGGGGGGGGCTGGGCAGGTTGGGGTTGCAGGACAGTTGTAGACGAGATTCCATTGGACCGGCCAGGTGGGGTGTGGGACAGAGGTTCGGCATAAGAAGAGAGACTAGACAGCAAACAGGCAGGCGGGTGGAGGAAGGCTTGAATTTTTTTATTCGACGACTGATTCAGCGTCGGAAATGCTCTTGATTTGTCATAATAAGTCAGGAGCTGGTCCAAGTAACAAGTCAAAAAGAAACATGCAACCGAAAAACTAATCGCATTTCTACACTCACACTCCTGCACGCGTGTGTGACCATCTGTGGTGGGTGGCCCATAACTGCAGCTTGAGAGGAAGCTGGGACCTCAGTCGCGTATCGATGAGTACTCGCACTCGGACCTGGTCCTTCTTTCAAAAAACGAGAGCTTTAAGGAACCCTGCGCAACGCACCTGTTGGCTCTTGTGGAGGGTTCCTCTACGTCCGGAATCCTGCAGGCGGGTAGTTGAATGGCGAGTGTGTTCACTTGTGTGAGATAAAGAGGGAAATGGACAGGCTGCATGGGTTCTTTGTTGACTCTCTACTCCAGTGTTTTTGTTTCTCTTCCTTTGACTTTCCTTTTTCTCTTTGCCTTTGTCTGTCCGAAAGAAAGCGGATGAAAGAGTTTGTTCGCTGATGTGTTTGAGAGAGGAAAAGATGAAGACAGCGCCAAGCGCAAGAGGGAACATGGGTTGACAAATTGGTCAGAGAACGAATGTGTTTTCATTGTTAACTTCTTCTTCGTGTGTTTGCAAACCGACTGACACTCTGCAGGTGAAGGCAGCCCTTCAGTCTGATGACGGAGACAACACACGTTTTGTGAACGTCGCAAGAGCTCTGAACAACCCACGCGACCCATGGTGCGTTCTTGTCTGTCAGGCGTACGATTAATCGTGCAGGCAACCATTCAGTCAGGCAATGAAGGAGTCGACCAGAAAGGGGTCGTTGAGGGAAGCGTGTGAAAAGAAAATCAGCAGCTCTGCATCAAATTCATTGTCCTTCCTGCACGGTCTTCAGGTTTCTTTCTGCAGGCCGACTGACCCATCAGCATCTGTAAGCCGACCCCAGAGGTCGTCAAAATGAAACGCAGACAGACAAGGGCCGCGCGATTCCAACGTTGTTCATGGCCGAATTACCCGAGAGATAGATGTCTTTTTGTATTTTTCGGTTTGTCTGCTACACCCATTAATTGAATCTGTTATCTGTTGCTCTGAGGCATATCCGTGTTGTCTCGAAGAGACGAGAACAGAAGAGAAGGTCGAATGTAACGAATTGCGAATTGCAGGTTTGTGAGTAGAATCATGAACATGGCGACCTGTCACAGAGAGTATCAGGTCGGTCAGTGGGCTCTCGTACGTTTTTTTCTTTCTTTCCGAAAGCAGAAGTGTCCACTTGCACGTTAGACGAAAACCTGCATTGGCATGGCAAGTCTATATGCAGATATACTCTGATTGCAGGTCGTGTTTAGATGCGTGGGTGTACCCAGATGCAGTCGCATCTTCTAGTTGCACGTTCCTTATGCTCAATCAACCTCTTCCTATTGTGCCAAGCATATATGAACATATGTACAGGTGGATCGCACCCATGCATGCAATTTTATTCTACCACCTGCAGGCGCTGCACTCAGTGCCGCATCTGATGATCCTCAATGACCTCCTCAGATCCGATCCCTCGGTCGGAGGGGGGAATCCGACAGCCGACGTTGTGGGAGAGTCGCTTGAAGTCGGTCCTTATTTCTGTAATCTTGTAACGGAAGAAAGGCAGTGTACGGTATGGTGAGCATGTCGGCGATGTTGCTTTCGCTTCCTTTTATATGAGTCCATACTCATTTCCCAACTGCTTAGAACATGGTGAATGCGATTTTGTCTTTTCTGCGTGCAGGCTGCGGCAGCTGAGGCAAAAAATTGGAGACAGCAGCAGAGAGATCTCAAGCTCCGACAGAGACTGACGGTGAGGTGAGAGGGAGAGTTTAGGGTTGGCCGAAAGGAAAAGCAAAAGGAAAGGGACACAAACGAAAGAAAAGAGGAAGAAACGAAGAGAAGATGCTGACTCCGCAGAGTAACAGGTCACCAAGCCAACCTGTTTGCAAGAATGTGCACGTATGTCTACACTTTTGTCAATTCAGAAAGCCTCTGTGGGCTAACACTGAGCAGAACGAAAAAGGTCGGGGGGAAGGGTACAGAGTTGGAGGTCGTCTTTCCTCTCTTCAACTGTTTTAGTTTTTCTTTCCTCTTGAAGTTCGGACTTTGCTCTCTCTCCTCTCATTCATTCATTCATTCATTCATTCATTCATTCATTCATTCGTTCGTTCGTTCGTTCGTTCGTTCGTTCGTTCGTTCGTTCATTTTGTCTCTCTTTCTTCCCCCCCCCCCCCCCNTCTCTATGTGTCTATCTGTTGTCTCTGAGAGAGAGAGAGAGAGAGAGAGAGAGGTAGTTTGCGAGCGTGTGTGTGAACACGTCGTTTCCCTTCCCAACCCCGTAACCGGGCCCTGCACGTTCTTCTCTGCAGGTTCCCGGGGGTCTCCTGCAAGCTCTCCGGCGCCGGTCGGTGGGTGGGTCGGTTCGTTCCTCTGCCTGTCCATCCATTTGCCTCTTCTTCTTTTGCACTTTTCTGTCCGTCTTCTCGAAGTCCCTGTCTGGGAAGTAAGACGACGGGCCTGCCGCCCCCACCCACCGAATTTCTGCTGTCTAAATTGATTCGTTCCGTCTTTGATGCGGTGAGCTCGGTGAAAGTAATTTGAAACCTTTTTCGTTGATCGGGCAGAGGAGAGATGGGAGGCTGAGTGGCCAGATGCTTAGTTTCCGCCGTCCTTTTTTGATAGCGACAATTGATTTACCGCTCTGATGCATGCAGGTACAACGTGAGCCAGGTGAAGGCTTTCGAGGAATGTCTAAAACCCTCTGGCGTCACGCTCATTCAGGGCCCTCCTGGTCGGTCTCTCTCTCTGTCTCTCTGTCTGTTCGTTTGTGCTCATTCTCTCTTGCCCACTTCTCTCTCTCTCTCTCTCTGTTTGTTTGTCTTTCTAGGCTCTCTCTCTGTATCTGTCTCTGTCTGTCTGTCTGTCTGTCTGTCTGTCTGTCTGTCTGTCCGTCTCTCTCTCTCGGGAGGGAGGGAGGGAGGGAGGGAGGGAGGGAGGGAGGAAGGGACGGGGACATGTACCTGCATGGTCGCATCTCAAAGACTGGGGAGGAATATAAGTCTGCTCGTATGGCCGTCGTCCTTGCTCAAGCCCATGTGCCTGCGCACGAAAGTATGATTGCCTCCAGCTGGCCTGCCTGTTTGAATCGAATCAACGGATGGATTACATGAGGACAGAGGGATGAAGGGGCGGACGGCACGTGCATGATGCTTCTTTCTTTCTGTGGGTGCATGGGTGGGTGCAGGGACCGGGAAGACGAGCACGATCATTGCGGTCCTCTCTGTTCTTCTCTGCGCGAAGGCAGGCGGGCAAAGGTCTTCGTCGTCCTTGATTCAACAGCAACAGCAGGGGGCAAAGCCGAAGGGGGGGGCAAAGGCAAAAGTCCGCCTGCTTGCATGCAAATGGTTTTTGTTTTTTTCATTCTTGAAAGTACGTGCAGCGTGACAAATCAGTGCCTTGAAGTCGGCTGAGAGTGTGGAACGCTCTTCTATCGGCCCACGTGCATAAAACGACTCGTTCTCCAAAGACCTTTGTACATGCAATTAGACAAAGAAGCTGTTCCTTTCAAGAAATGCTGTTCTTTCGGCAAACGCGGGAAGGCACGAACAGATCTTATTCAGATATGCTGGATGGAATTTCACTCGCACGCTTCTTGGATTCTCATAATTTTTCTTCGTTTGCCTTGCCTACTTGACCTTCTTCCGCCCATTCTTCTCTTCTCAGGAGGCGGCGCAAAAGGAAAAGAAGAGGCGCGTCGGAGACCCGGCTCTTTCACCCAAAGCACTCGAGCAGGTAGGCGTGCTCTGCATCAGGTCATGTTGGTTTTTTGTCTCGCTGCAGATCCACCCGATCTCTCGATCCGCGTGCTGGCCTTTACAAGCGGCTCGAAAAAGTACAGTGCGCACAGTTTCTGTGCGACTGTGTCATGACCTGCAGATACGGGCATGAGAGAGGCCGCGTACAGATAGATGGATTGATTGCATCTACACATTGACAGAATGTGCATGCATGTTACCAATGCTTTGCATAAGTCTCTCGGCTTTGTGTCTCTGCCACATTCCTTTCAAAGAAATCGACAGAGGAAAATCGAGAGAGGCAACCATGCAAACTGCAGGAGAAAAGCCAACGGCGAGGCACACAGTCAGTCCCAGTCCGTATAGGCATACAACTTTGGATGGCAACGTTCAGCCCTGCCCGTCATGCATCCTGATTGAAAGGGAAGACCAACTCCCGCTCCAGTTCTTGTCCTTCAATTCCCCTCCAGAAGCACACTGCAAAAAATGCACATTAATGCACAGGTCGCAGATGAGTCCAGCAGCGGCTCGGGGGAAGACCCTGCCACAGTTGCAGAACGCATGCGAGTGCACTGGACCCACGCGCAGCCCTGGTTATTCGGGCCACCAGAAGAGGACTCGGACGGAGACGACTTGGCACACTGGTTCGTTACCCGGTTGTGGATTTTGCGTCTTTCTTTGTACATAGTGAGGGCATGGAGGGAAGGAGTAACGACTTCATGGATCGCATCAGTGAAGTGAACGCATTCACAACTTTCAGAGTGTGCGCGCTGTACTTGTCTGTCTGCTTCGGTGTTTGCTTGTCTCGTTCTCTCGCACGCGCGCGTGCGGTCTCTCTCGCTTTCCCTGTATGCGTATCGAGATGATCATTTCACTTTTCTCGTCTTTGCCGACCTTTTCTCTCTCACTCGCTGATTGAGTGCAGGCTTGACAGACTCTCCTACAGGCTTGAAGATCCTCACAAACAAAATCAGGTGAGCACTCAAAGACTCCAAGAAAAGTTTCAAACTCCCTTTGCCCGTCTGATCGTCAGCTGAGGCAGAGGGACAAGACTAGTGTTGCACTCCTTCGCTTCATGTTTCTCTTTGTTGACTCTCTGTTTATTTCCCGCACTGAAATCCGCTCGTTTCTGTTCTTCTTTGCCGCCCACTGTGCGTAAAAGCACTCGTACATGCCCTGTCTGGATGTCTCCGCCCTCCCTCCCAAGTGAAATGAGCATCTCCTTTACGCTTTTTGGGTATACCTGTACAATGGCATGTGTGTGTTTCCGTGCAGTTCCCAACGGCCCACGAGACAGACAGAGTGATCGTCCTCGAGAAGGTGCAGCACAAAGAGGTGCCCAAGTCAGTCAGACAAGACAGTCAGTGGCCGTCTTGCTTCCTTGCACAAGTGGAAAATAGTGGAAAGAGGAGGCAACACCGTGGGCTGCTGTCACGCCGGGGATGACCAGAAAGATATGACCACAACCACTATGTACAAGCTGGACGGACGATTTGCCTGCCTGTCCCTGTCCCGCATTGTTGCACTGCAGACGACTGCTGGTCTGTGCACCGTCCAACGCGGCGATTGACGAAATCGTCAGACGCATCGTCAGCACGGGGCCCGAGGACGGTCTCTTCGACCAGGAGGGAAAGCGATACAAGCCCAGGGTGGGTGGCTGAGTCGGGGTCATCATGCTGCATCTCGTCAACTGAGCACTAGACACATGGAAAAGAAAAGAAAAGGATAGGCTCCCCGAAGTTGATGGGAAAAGATGGAGTTCGGTAGTTGGAAGAGATGCAGAAAGGCCATTCATTCTCCTGTGATTTTGTCTTTTTGTACATGTGCGGTCCTGTGGAATATTCGAACGACGTAATTAATTGGAAAGCGAATGTTCACTTCTGTTCCCTGGGTTTTCGTTTGTTTTCTTCCTTCTGTGATAATCAGGTGATGTTACAGGAAGAAGACATGAGAAGGTTGGGTGTACACTACACAGCACGCTCTGTCTGTGACTTCGTAGAGAATTACGGATTTGCTTCGTCGCGTAGAGTAAATCGAGCAAATCTAATTGATCGATCGCACGTGGTCTGCATGCAGGTCGTTCGCGTCGGTCCTAACCTCCACCCAGCAATCAAAGACTATTCCTTGGAAGTACTCGCGCAGAAGAGGGCAAAAGCTCTCGCCTCTAGAGCCGGAGGTATGTGTTCTTCTGACTGAATTCTACTGTGATCCTTACTCGTAGGCTGCTGGCTGACTGACTTACCTATTCTTTTGCTTCGCTGGTGTCTGTTTCTCTCCATTTCTTCTATGCTCTTTCTTCTTGAGTGGCCCAGTCGTTTGAGTTGGTCCCCCCGTTGTTTTCGTCCGTCGCTTCGTTTGCACTCAGTTTTCCATGAAGCCGATCTGTATCCCTTTTCACTTTTTTTTTTCGTCTGCTTCTCCCTTTTCTTCCTCTGCCGCTTCTTTGCAGCCCACGGAGCCTCTGCACTCGAGTCTCTGAAGCTTGAGATCCTCCAAGAGGCTCAGGTTGTCTGTGCAACTCTGTCCGTCTGTGGGGCTCGGGACCTCACGATCTTCCCTGGAGACTTCGACACAGTCGTGGTCGATGAAGCGAGCCAGGTCGGTGGACAGTACAGCTGCAAGAAAGATATCAGGAAAAGGAAAGCGAACGGTTGGGTTAATATCTGAGCAACGAGACGAACCTACGAACCTGTCGGGAAGCAAATCCACGAACGCTGCCGGTTTCGATTTGGCGAGGCACTTTTCTTTTTTTTTGTATGCCGATTCCAAAATTCACGAAATTGAGTGCCGTTCATTTGCTTTTGTGACCCTCGTTTTGTGCCGCCATGACTTCTCTCCTCTTCCCCTTTGCAACGGTCTTCCTCCCTTTGCGCACAACACAAGAGAGAAAGAAAGAAAGAGAGAGAGAGAGAGAGAGAGAGAGAGAGCTTTCTCAGATTCTTCCCGCTTCTGTTTGTCTCCATGATCGCAGGGAGTCGAGTTGTCCACCCTCGTGCCTCTGAAGTTGGGCTGCAGGCGTTTGATTTTAGTGGGAGACCCCAAACAGCTGCCTGCTACGGTCTTCTCTCAGACAGCCGAGGATCATGTGAGTGACTGAGTGAGTGCATTCATTGGTTTGAGGGTTGAATCGGCATGTGGGGTTTGCATACGACGCTCACACAGACGCCCTGTCCAGCCCCGCGATTTCTCCGTCTCTCCTGTCTGGTACATTTGATGCGCTCATGCATGCGCATCCACGTGTGTAGCAACCGAGAAAAAGGAAACTCATGTTCCTTTGTATGCATCTCTCTCTCTCTCTCTCTCTCTCTCTCTCTCTCTATCTCTCTATCTATCTATCTCTGTGTGGTGTGTCTGTCGTACCTGTGTGCATACCTGTGCCGTCCTGTATCTTCCTGCGGCTCTCCGTATCTGTCTCTCTGTATCCTTTTCCCTGCCCATTTATGTGTGTCTATCTTCCTGTGCCTGCATCTGCGTCAAATGCTTTCTGTTCCTCCTCCTCAAATTTTGCCCGCCTGTCTTCAGGGATACGACCAGTCCCTCTTCCAGCGACTCGAAAAGGCCAAGCACCCCGTGCAGAGATTGACGGTCCAGTACAGAATGCACCCCCTTATCTCCCGGTGGCCCTCCTGCCAGTCCGTCCTTCCGCGTGTCATCCTATCTTTCTCTGGTTGCGTTGTTCTTTCTGGCTCTCTTCACCCTGTCCTCTGTTTCTTCCATGTTTGTGTTCCTTTTTTCTTCGTTTCTGCCTATCTTATTTTCGCCCTCAATTCTTTTCTGAATGTCTTTCTTCCCTCTGTCTGTGCGGCCGTTTTTCTTAATTTCTCTGAACGTGGAACGTGCATGCATGTCGGCTCGGCTACACCGTTTCACCCCTGCGTGTATTTTTCTCTCCTTTGGCACCCCTGTGGGAAAGTTTAGTGAACTTTGATGGACTTGGCGATTAATTTGTTTTTTCGGTTCCACTGCTACTTTGCTCATGCAGCTTCTACGAGGGCAACCTGAAAGACGCCCCCCAGATCCTGGATCTTGTGAGAAAGTGCCCATGGCATGCGCTCCCTTCGTTTCAACCGGCCGTGTTCTTCGATATGCTCTCCAGAGAAGAAGTCAGCAGGCAAACACGGATTGATGAATTCTCAGAATGTGATCCTCGAGCGTGCTGTTAATTCCGTCTTCTGTTTCATCTCCTTTTGCTTTTGTACGCAACTTTTTATGCGATGCGTTTCCGGTGGGCTCTCGGGGTTCCATCAACGTTTTCCTACACACACACACACACACACACACACACAGAGAGAGAGAGAGAGAGAGAGAGAGAGGGAGAGAGAGATGAAGTACGAAGCTTAGTTTCGTTGACCTGTCCATTTTCCTTCTGTCTTCCCTTTCTTGGTTCCTCCTTCCGTCTTTCTTTCCTTCCTACCTTCCCTCCCTTCAGGTCTCTGGAACGTCCCTGACGAATCCCGACGAGGCCCTCTTTGTGACGCACCTAGTGGACCTTCTCATGAAAATGGTTGGTGCGTGCGTCGGCTCCTCGTGACCGCTGTGACGAGCGTGATCCCTTAGTCGACTTCTCCTGCATGCGTGCTTATCTCGTTGCTCAAAGGAGAAGGGGAAGAAGCTTCCAGAATTTCAGCAGAGCTTTGTTGCAAACAGAAAGCCAGGCGCAGATACACAAAATAGATGGGGAAGCGACAATGAGGGACTCTCCTCGGGTTCCCCCGCTAGACTTAAATGCTGATGCAACTCACACAGCTGGATCTGTGTGCCCATTTATCTACCGGTCTGTCCGTGCCTGCCCATCTCGCTTGTGAAAGGAAATGAAAAAGAGACAAGACACAACACGCTGTCTGTCCATCTCGATCGTTGCCTGCAGGCCCCAGAGGAGGATGTGACATCTCAACTGGCTGTCGTGACTCCGTACGCAGAGCAAGTCCAACTGATCAGGAGCAGACTCAGGGCTCTTCTCATGGTCGGTCTGTTTGTCCTACCAACTGCCTGCGTATCTGTGGCGTGCATGCGCCGATGGATGCCTTTTTCGATCGCTCCGTCTCGTCGTCAACCTGTCACCATGCAGGAAATGGCGGTTGGCGGTTCGTTGCCGTTTGTGCATATCTGTCTGTCTCTCTGCTGAGTATGCAATTGAGCATGAAAAGAACTCAAAATCCAGCTCTTGAGTGTGAACCAAACACCCCGTGTCCGAAAATCGATTTTTGACGGTGCGTGCTCCCATTCATTTTTTTGCATCTGTTTCGATTGCAAAGTATTTTCCATTCTTTCGCGTCCTATCTCATGTGGAAGGAGCCATATGCACCATGTGATTTTAGGGGTTGCATGGGATACAATGAGGAGATGTGAAGTTGAGGGCCGCTTGAGTCTGCATCTTTCTTGGCCATACTGACTGAGTGAGCGTTTGCTCTTTTGTCTTTTTCTTTTTTTCTCTTTCCTTATCTGCTTTTTACATAGAGCAAAATGAAAAGGGGAGTTAGAAGTGACACATCCTCTTGCTGCTTGCCCGATCAGTCGACCGCAAACTCTTCGTAATTTGGGATTCTGTTTTCTCGCTGGATCAGCCCACAATCTGGAGACAGTGACTGTGCCTCCTTTGCTTTCGCTTCATTCGTGTGTGGAAAAAACACGCAGTGACTATGCTGCACATTAATTCATTCTTTTTTTTCGTTCTATCTGCCAAAAAGCAGGTGCCTGCCTCTCGCCCCTGTCCGATCGATGTGAACACGGTGGACGGATTCCAAGGGAGGGAGAAGGAAATGGTGATCTTCTCCAGCGTCCGCGCCCACTCCCGGAAGAGCTCTATCGGATTCCTGGCAGACAAAAGAAGAATGAATGTCGCACTGACCAGAGCCCGGTCGAACATTTTCGTGATCGGATGTGCGCGGCACTTAGTGAAGAACAGAGAATGGAGGAGTCTGGTCGGTCGGTCGGTCGGTCGGTTAGTCTGTCGATCCATCCATCTGTCTGTCGGGTGGGGGCCCTGCAATGTATTTTATGGATTGCCGACGGGCGATATAAACTTCGGCCTCGATCTCTCTCTCCATGCAGCAGCTCTTTTAGGTCCGAGCCTGTGTCTGTGTAGTGCCTGCCTCTGCTCGTGTTGCTGCCGCAATGAGAGGGACCGGACAAAAAGCATTCGTTCTGCCTGCTTGTCCTGTCTCTTTTGTGTGTGCACACAGATTCGCCATTTTGAGAAGAACAAGGCTCTGATTCGAGTGTCCAAGCCAGTGGTCACCTTCTTCCCTAGATTTCTCAGAGAGTACTACGGGAGATATCCGGTCAGGTTTGGCAGGCATGCATGCACATGTACATGTGTTGATCAGATTCCTCAGGGACCTCTACAGCCTTGCTCGGGGCTCTCGATCGTCTGCGCTGTGTTGTTCCCTTGGGGCTGCCATGTGGCTTGCATGGCACGATCAAGGGGGGGGGCAGTTTTCCTGGGCATCTTTTCTTCTTCTTCTTGTTCTTCTTCAGAAAGAGCACAGAAAAAGATGACTGATTTATGTAAGTAATGAGAATCATCTCGCCAATCAAGTGGAGACACGGTAGAAAGAAAGATGTCTCACGAGGAACTGCGGTAGAGGGGGAAACTCGATGGGTAGAAGTGATGCAAGAATTCGATCAGACTTTTTCTTTTTGCTGTGGTTCTTGCCGGATTTCTTTTCTTCTTCCCTCTCTCCCTGCTTGGGTTCCTTGCTTTCTCTCTCTCTCTCTCTCTCTCTCTCTCTCACGCACACACACACACACACACACACGCACACACACACACACACACACACACACACACAGAGAGAGAGAGAGAGAGAGGGTCAGGCTCCTCCTTCCGATGTTTTTGATTGAATGCATTCATTCATTCATCCATTCCTTCATCGTGCAGACTGCGTGGAAGCCCCCTGGAGGTCTTGCCTTCCTCGATGCCTCACAGGAGACCTTCAGATCCCTCCTTCAAGCAGAAGAAGAAGAACTGGAGAGGAGAGAGCGTGCCGCCAAGAAAAAAAAGATGGAGGGAGGGGATGTAGCAGGGCAAGCAGAGGCAACCCCGAGGTGGGTCAGAGGAAGAGGCAGCGGAAAGGGCTTTTGTGCGTAGTGGCTCCTGCTGAAACGGAAACTGAATGCGTCTATCTGGATTTCTTCCATTGTACTTTAAAGAGAGTGAGTGCAGAAACGGAAACTGAATGCGTCTATCTGGCTTTCTTCCGTTGTACTTTAAAGAGAGTGAGTGCAGAAACGGAAACTGAATGCGTCTATCTGACTTTCCTCCATTGTACTTTAAAGAGAGTGAGTGCAGAAACGGAAACTGAATGCGTCTATCTGGCTTTCTTCCATTGTGCTTTAAAGAGAGTGAGTGCAGAAACGGGTGAACGTGAAGAGATGCAGGCAAGCATTTCAGCAACAAGAGCGTAATGCCATGCAACAAAAGCAAAGGCAGAGAGAGTCCTTGTGTTCGTTCAAGGCGTCCTCCTGCATGTCAGATGCATCAATGAGCATGTGTTCATGTGACTGTGAATGGCTGAGAACTATTCGCATTTCAGGCTTCGGGTCAAGTGCGTTGTTGATCGGTCCCCCTTTCTCTTTGGGAGAGTGCCAGATCAAAATGAATGGAGGGGGGGGGGGGGGGGGGGGGGGGGGG
>JAHBMJ010005836.1:20201-63973 GCA_018398765.1 Chromera velia | reverse complement strand
TGATCAAAGATGAGGTTCATGTTCTGACGGAATGTAAGGACACAGAAAGGGAACGGAACAGGCTGAAAGAACTGTACGAAATTGCGAAGCAGAAAGCACCCATTGACATAAGAATACAGATCGCACAACGCGTTGCAGGTGCAACCGGGAGGGGCACTTCTGATAATGAGAAAAAAATGAAGGATATGGTGTTGCTGTTGTGCACAATTCTGCCTAGAAGCGGTTCCAAAGCTATAGCCGACTGTCTCAAGAAGGTCCATTCTGTCGATAAGGCAAGTTGAGGCGAATCGATCCGATTGGCATGCAGGCTTCCTCATCCCCCCCCCCCATGAATGTATGCTCTGGGTTGTCCTCAAAGCCTTGCTAGTGGCTTGGGATTTGGCGTCGCTAAATCTAGGATTTAACCCTCAATCATCATCACCAGCAACAATTTCTTCTTATTCACATTTAGGTTTCCCGCATCTGCCTTTGCCTTAAAGGTGGCATACCAGACCTGTCCGTTTGCTTTTCCTGGGATAAAGACTGTAGTCACTTGCTTGACCTTCCCAATCTGCTCGAGCTTGTCAAATCTGACTGCATCCCCTATGTCTGCTTACTGCTGTTGTGGCTCAGAATCTAGATCAGATGGGACTGAGTCTGATTCGCTGGAGGAATCTCGGATACTGTGGGTGGGGGAGAACAGAGAGCCAACAGACGGAACAGAACTGAAGTCGAGAGATTCTGCCCAAGGATGCACAGAGGGGATCGATGGTGGAGAACTCTCCCCCGCCTCTGACAGCCTGTACCCCGACCCGCTTCTTGTAGGAATTTTGTCTTCCCTGGTCGCACCCGAAGCTCTGCTGATCAATGTTCTAGTTTAAGCTCTCTAGAACTTAGGAATCAACTCACCCACAAGTTCTACATACAGAGAATCTGTCAGACATACAAGAGCTTTCCCTATCGATCAGGAAAGACTCGGTCCTTCTAACAGGCTCATTGACAATCAATCTGTATTGCAAAGGCTGAGATACGGATGTGCATGCCTTTGTATTACAGTGTGTATTTAATGCTATTAATTCTTTGTATTACTCTAAGGACCAAATCGAGCCTAGGTCCAAAGGTCCGTAACAAAAGCCAAAGCCACATATCTGGACAGTGTCTTGACCATCTACGCCACAGGTGTGGGCCGTCTCCTAAAAAACGATTACGAAGATAAAAATCATCTTGATTATATTTTTTCAAGTGGCATTTAGGTTCAGGGAGGTGATACTCAATCAATCAACCCCCCAAAAAAATGCTGATATTGCTGTAAACTATGAGTGAGTCAGTTTGTAAAAACTATTTGAAGCTTTACAGTGTGGGACCTAGCTTAGAGGATATCCCTAAAAACTATTTTTTTGATTTAAAAAAGAAACATAAAATAATATTTGAAACGATGTTTCACATATATTTCACATATATATGGTTTTACAAAAAAAATCACATCTATCATTGTGTTTACCTGGAACCTCTGCTAAGATCAGTTTTAAAAATTGTGTACTCCAAAAAATAAGATTTTTTTTTTTGATAAATATTTAAGTTACACAGTTTAACTGTAAGACAACTACTAAGGCAGCTAGTAAGGTATGCAGGTTACTAAGCGACTTGCTAAGTTAGTCAATCATTAATTAATTATAATTAGTTATATATCACTTGAATTGAAAAGTCGCCATGAAGAAACTATTACATGATTCGGAGACATGATTCATGTGTATTGACACAGTCAGACATTCCGGTGGTGCGTGACGCAGTCAAGATCACCTCGTCACTCGATCTGCCCGACGTACAGACACGCACACTCACGCAACCGCACGGTGTCTGCGAACACGGGCACGCACGCAACACACCTGGTAACACGTAGACTCACAGGGCCACTTCCTGCTTGCTCAATCCGAAAGTCCCCACGGCGACAGAAATGTCTGACGCGCGCAGGGGCCGCAGTCCCGACGGCGACAGGAACTCACCATGCATGAGGGCAGACCGATCGATCCACACCACCATGATCACATGACATCATAGAGGGACACCACCTCACCCTCGTCAACAAGAAGACAGCAGACAGATGCATCATCGAGGCCATACAATTGATGCATAGAGATCAGCAGCACACCCAGCGTTTTGATTCTCTCTCTCATGACCACAACGGTTTATCACGAAGGACACGACAGTCGCCTTCGAAAAAGGAGATCGATCGATCGACGTGCAGACCGCACAGGCACGGCAGATAAGCAGGAAGCAGTAGGTGTACAGATACAAAAACACACGCACGATCGAAGGCGTCCAGTCGTGCCGGTGAAGCAGGCACATGGCACATGACACGCACTTGTTGTCGGGCAGCGGCGAAGGTGGTCGCGAAATTTCCGAACCGGCTCCCTTTTTCTTTCCCCTTTTGGATCTTCCTTGCATGGCGCGTTGGCGTTAGGACAATTCAAAAGAATGAAATGCATTGACAGGCTTTGCTCTCGTATCAGAACGACACCACGTTGTGCAACGCAGCCTTTGATGAAAGGAACCAGCAGACAGACAGGATGACCCCTTCGCAAGCGAGCAGGAAGGCAGCAGGGAGGCAAGACTCAACTGGAGCTCTACCGCCCCATCTCTGTCTTTCCTGCAAGCGGAGCAAGGGTTCTTTCCACAGTGTCTGGCGGCTCCACCTCTTCCGAAAAAGAGGAACAGATCTACTCTTTGGTCCTGTTATACTGTACTCACTCACTGATGGTCTTCCTTGGCGGCTCTGATTCTCGCTCTTCCTTGCTTCCCTCAAGGCCTCCTCATTCTTCTTTCTCAGTAGATGATTCGACACAAAGACACTCACTCATCGTTTGCATTGATTGCATGACGGAGCTGTTGCATGTGCATGCCACGGGTGACTGAAAGGAAAGGAAAATGGAGCCAAAGAAGCAGAGAAGTACACCTCTGCACCCGCAGCGCCTTTCTTTCTGTCCTACCAGCGCACTCGCGCCAGTCAAAATGAATAATCAATCACGAGATGAAGAAGCAAGAGAAGTGCACGGACGGACAGCCAAATCTGAATCCAAAAAGAAGTTCTTTGGGGTAACCCTTCTCCTCCTCTTCCTTCTGACGGGCAAGCAAGAAGAAGCAAGCGGAGGCTTTTCATTCAAAGAAATCCTCAGGGCCTGCTCACTTCCTCCTTGGCCTTCCTTCAAGTAGGGGACTGGGGTTCACAGCGGTACTCACTCTCAAAATCTTCCTCTTCTCAAACACAACAGGAAAAGTCATGACTGCGTGATTGCATGCATAAAAAGGAAGACGAAATAAAGAGAAGCTGCCAACCGAGAAGAGTCGAAGAACTTTGACACGCTTACACAAGGCAAACAACTCAAATGACTGAAATCAAATCAAGGCAAAGCAAGCCAAGCAGAAAGCAAGCCAAGCAAATGATTCGAACTTTCTTCTTTTGAGAGGGCATGCATGTAAACGCGAGGTGCATATGTCCTTCTTTCTTTCGTGCAGAAATCCCTCCATTCTTTCCTCCCTGGAAAAGTCGTTGCCCCTTTCTCAACTCAGATAAAAAATTCTTCTCTTTTTTCAATACTTATATGTCGTTCCTCGGTAGCAGTATAAGAGTGATCTGGTCTCCTCTCTCCTTCTCTCTCTGTCTTTTTGTTTGAAGTCTCTCTCTCATTCCAGGCAGGCAGGCAGGCAGGCAGGCAGTCTCTTCCTTCACGATCGACGCGGCTTTTCCCTTTTGTGGCGTGACGGGGGGTGTCTTGTCTCGTCTCTCCGACTCTCTCTCTCTCTCTGTGCCCGTTGGACGGATGTTTCCACTTCCTTGACACAACCACACAAGACCCCTCTCTTCCCCCCGCTTCTTGCTTTCTCTTTTCTGTCGCTGGAACACTACAGAAACGCTCCTCTGTGTTTCCCCTTTTTGATTTGGGGACTCGCTCAGCAAACGCTCAGCTCAGCTAGACGCGAACAACAGATTCCTTCCGCAACGATAGAGAGAGAGTCCACAAGAAAAAAAGATTGAGGGAGGGCGCTTCTTCCAAAGAATCGATCTCCCTCCTCGTTCTTTTCTTTTGTCCCCTGTCTTCTTGCCGCCTTCCTCTGTTGAATTCTTTTTCCGTCCATACAAGCAAAACAATCCCTCCATTAGGTCATCTCTTCTCTCTCTGTACGTCCGTTCATTCAGGGCAAGCAAGAGACAGACCGTTTGTGACAAGGAGTGTGTAAGTTCGTGTGCAGACCAAGAGCCTTAACTGATTTGAGCTGTGCAAAGGAAACAGACAGACAGACAGACAGACAGAAACATCCCCTTTACGCCAACGGAGGACCTCTCTTTTCGCCTTCTCAAAACTGTAGATCTCTTGCTTCTCTCTGTTTACATCTCAAGAACGAAAAAGATTGTACTGATCGACTGTACAGTCAGGTGACACGAGAGAAAAAAAGAAACATCAATTCCCCGTCCCCCAAACGAAAAAAGAAAAAGTCGATGAAAGACATTCGTTCTTCAGCTCATGTTTGCCAAGCTCATAAGGACAGAAGGGAAAAGCGCGACAGAAGCAGTCTCCCTTCCAATAGCCTTCTCCAGTTCCCCGACGGAGCTTCCTACCCCCTTCTGTGCACGTCTCAGCCTCCTTCTCTCTGCCAGGAGCACACAGGCCTCAGAGAGCAGGACCTCCGCACACAGACGCATGCACCCGTGCACCAAGAACCCGAGGACAGCAGACGAGTGCACGTAGTGTCCGAAAGCGCACGAAGCCACTGCAAACAGAAGACGCAGGAAGAATGAGCCGAGAACCCCACCAAACAATTCGCACATGCATGAAAGACCGAAAAGAGGCATGAAAGAGCCCCCCACAACAACAGAATACCCTGAGAAAAGGCGGAGAACCCAACCTTCAGACAGACAGACACAATGAGACAAAAAAGACATAACCTGCTAACTGACCGAGTCCCGCGACAGTTGTGACTCTCTGGGCGGTTCTGAGCTTCGCTGCGCTGTGTGCATTCTCGTTGTCCGACCCCGCAACATCTTCCTGGAGACCCCCAGTAACTGCCACCACCCTCCTTCTGATATGTCCTGCCAGAGAGAACCGTTGCGTGGAGCGGCTGGAGGCAGAGGCAGACGAGGAAGCGGTGGAGGGGACAACCTGGGGCTGTTGCTGGATGGAGGAGGCCGAGGTTGAAGTGGAGGCAGTGGAAGAGAGCCTGTCAACAGATCTGTGGCGCACTTCTGTCTCTTCCTCGTCCTTCTGGGTTTCCTGGGAAGCGCTAGTGTCAATCACACTTGCGCTCACGCTCATTTCCCTCTGTGCTCTTCTCTCAGCGCGGGTGGCCCCAGACATGAGCCGCCAGACAGATCCGACCTCACACATCACCACGACCTCCAGGAGGAGGCGCGCGAGAGAAGAGTGACAAAGCATCACACGAAGGCCAGACAGCCCGCACACAAGCATCGTGGCGCAGGTCACGGTGGCGGCAGGCGCCCACTTCTTCAGGTAGGACTTCACAAAGAAGTGACCGAAAAGAACAGCGTAGGAGGCGTACATCGCCAGTGCCCTGCGCGCAATTCCGAAACAAACAGAATGAGAACATCCAGCAGAGACAGAAGCAGTTGAGCTGCAGCACACAAGTTCTACTGGAAAGCGGAAAAGTGATTGGAAAACGGTCCAAAGGAAATGTCAAAACATGTCAAACGTCCTTCTCGCACACCGTCTGACTGTGACTGACCACACTGCGTTGTTGCTCTCAACCTCCGGGAGGCCTTCCAGGGACCCCACTCCCATGGCTGCCCTCCAGGAGATGGAGGACCCCACAAACATCTGGATGAGCTGGAAGCTGGTGATCATCGGTCTGATCTTGAAAAGAACTTTCGACACCATTGCACGCACACCCCCTGCGCTGCCCCTCCCGATGAGTGTCGACAGAGTGTAGTACCCGTACATCACGCAGTGGACGCACAGATTGATCAGCACGAACAGGTGAGCGAACGAAACGTTCACCAGCTGGGCGTGCCAGCAGTACAGAGCCTGCAGGGGAAACAGAAACGGGACCAGATTGTCGCTTTCTGCGTTTGTTCCTTCCGCTTGACACTTCGATCATGGAAGCGCCGAGCGTCTTTGAATCAAGCACAGGAGATCACAGGCATGTGACGAGGTGTATGTGTCCTGCCAACCCCTGTCCCCGACTGACAACCTTTCAGACAGACAAAACAAAAAGACTGACTCACCACAGTGAAGTGATGGAACCCGTGGAGGAACGAGACGGGTCTTTTCTTGAGGACCAGGAGAACGGTGTCACCGAACTCCACGGACTTCGTCAGGCAGAACAGAGCCACAACAGCGCGGGTAGCGGCCTGCAATATGTTGGAATACAAGCAAGATACAAGCAAGTGTACAACGAAGAAGAAGCCGCACGTGGTCATGCAAAAATCAGACTTAAAAAATCCCCTTCTGGAACGACTCAAACCCCTCCCAACCCTCACACTCCCCCCTTTCCTTTCAGAAACTCGTCTGACTGACCTTGTATCCTGCCTCAGGCTGGTAGACCCTCAGAAGGAGGGAGGCATCATCCCTCATCTGCAGACAGAGACAGGGAGACGGATGCGTGAAGAAAGGCCATCACAGGAATCTTTGAGGCTGAGAAAGGGACAAGGACACTGGAACCGGTCGCCAAGAAGCCAAGACGGAACGCAGACCGACCATCAGGAAGGCTCCCAAGCCTGAGAAGAATGAGAGAGTTCCATACCAGAAGATGGAAAACCACTTGAGCTCATATTTCTTATGGGAGCTAGTGAGTTTGGCAATGAGAGCAATCACAGGAATGTAGAGAGCAATTGCAGTGAGGAGAGGAACGGTCAAGCTCTCAGCCAGACGGGAGCCTGCACCAGGCTCCTGCCACATGTCCATGAAGGCCTGCAGACTGCTGATCATCCTCTGATGTTGGTGTGAGAGAGAGTGCTGGAGTGGAGTACTGGAGACTGCCGTCTTCTTTCTCTTTCTCTCAAGGTCTGACTGCCGGAACGCGGAGCTTCTGGTCTTCCGGGGGCTCAAACACCTTTTCCTTCGCTGCTTTTCAAAGTATGTGTGGTCATAAAGGTATGGAAAGGAAGAGACATCTTGGGAACAGGAACACACCAGAATCGGATGTGCAGCTTTCCAATCGCGGCTGCAACAGCATGGCTCGCCACGTGCGAGTGCGAACACCCCGCGTTGCTCCGCCAAAGGAAAAGAATTTATGTAAGAGCCACCAATCGAAACTTTACGGGGCCAAAGACCACCTCGCGGGTCCAGCCAACCCGCGGTCCGACCATGCATATGCAGCTGGCCCGCGCGGGCCGCGCGGCACTTGGGCGCCCGGGCATGCATGCAGAACTTGCACTGAGCAGATACTGAGCAGGTATTGAGCAGGTGGACTGAAAATGGTCGACCGAAACTGCTCGAAACCTTTCGAAACTTCAAAGCTCCTCAGTGTGAATATGTGTGAATCACTCTTGGTCTCTCTTCGTAATGTCTGTGTAGAGTGGTGGAATCAATGGTATGGGAGCACGTGAAAGAGATCGAGGTTGTCGTTCACGAAATCTGTTTGGGCCCTCGACGTGTTCTCGACCATCAGTCCGACAAATTTATGGCTCTCCTCTCTCATTCCAGGCAGAGCCGCAAGTCTGTGCATTGGTGCGAAGATTCAATTGCTCTGCTGACAGAGATGATAACGGGGATCCAGGATAGTCACCAATAACCAAAGTACATGGCGCAAATTTCGGGAAATGAGAAGTAAACAACACGCTTGAAGGGTTTCATGTCCTCTGTATCTAAAGTTGCTTCTGGTCGGTCTCTTATGTCGCCAGTGGCGGTTGATTGCCCGTCGGTGAGGGCTTCTGACTGAAGGGTATTGGCACGACACAGGAAATGAAGGGTAAGTCATGGGGGTGAACAGAAGGCGTCTGCTCCGAGGTTCTCAAGTGGAGGCAAACAGCATCGAAAGATATACAGAATGCTTCTTCTTCTTCTTCTTGCAGGTCCGACCTTGCCGGGCACTGTCTTCTCTATCGGGTCCTCTCGACATGACTTCTTCGACACGCCTGTAACAACTCTGGAGGGGCTGATGACGCACGCAGACCTTGTTGGGAAGGTGAGTGTGCGTGCGAGTGGGAAAGAGAAAGTCTTTTGCGTGCGGCAGCCTGTCGTGGGCGTACTCCTCTGGCCTCCTGCATAGCGTTGGCTGAGACGACCGTAAAGCACCCCCAGTATGCATGTGATGATTCTAGGTCTAGGTCTAGGAAAAACAGACAGACTCAGAGATGAGTGGGTTGGAGAAATCCAAGGTGCCGCCGAGACTTTCTGTTTGCTTCGATAGCTCCAGAGCTTCTTTGACGTGAGAGGGCTCTGCTGATCCTTGACGCACGCATGGATTCTCTACTCTCTCCACGCATGTCTTCACAGGTGTTTCCCGGCCTTCTCTGTGTTTCTGTGTCGTGTCTTTGTGCTGCCTGCCTGCACCTCCTGTGTGCAACCACCTATGATGACCAAACCGCCGGGCGTCCGAGAACGCGACTTGCCTGCCGAATGCCATGCTGATCGCTGACGGAGGGGGAATCTCAGGAGGGAATTGAAGTGACGGGGTGGGAATCTTCAGGGATCATTCAGTCGGCGTGGCACTGCACTCAGCGAGAAGAAAAAAGTAAAGGAAACAGAAGAAAGAAAAGAGAACGAGCAGTAAGGGGTAAAGGGGCACCAGTCCCGAACCTCGGTATCTTCCGTCCACCACGGTGCGGGTGGGTATCCACTCGTGCCGGAGGAGGGGTAGCGGTTGCGAGGTCGCGATTGGCAGTCCTGATCAGTTTCCCTATTCCTGTGATCACCCCGCTGGTTGCGATTTAATGTGATGTGTTTTGTCTTTCAATCCTCTTTCTTTCTTTCTTTCTTTCTTTCTTTTTTTCTTTCTTTCTTTCTTTCCTTCCTTTCTTCCTTCCCTCCTTCCTTCTTTCTTTGTTTCTTTCTTTCTTCCTTCTTTCTTTCTTTGTTTCTTTCTTTCCTTCCTTCCTTCCTTCCCTCCTTCCTTCTTTCTTTGTTTCTTTCTTTCTTTCTTTCCTTCTCTTTTCTTTTCTTCTCTTTTCCTTTCTTTTTTTAGTACATGTGAAGCTGGAGCTGCAGTGCATTGGGGAAAAGAAGAACGGAGAGCAGTGCGGGGTTTTGTCGGTTCGCCATTAAGTTCGGTATCTTCCGTCCACCACGGTGCAAAGTGGGTATCCATTTTGTTGCTGGGGAGGGGTAGCGTTTGCGCGCTTCTTGGTAAACAGCCTGCATTGCATAATCAGTCTTTTGATCGTCCTGCGACATGGTGGCATATGGTGGCGTTCCTTTTTGCTGATCGAGTGTGTGCCTTGATGCAAATCATATTCTGCCGTTCCTGGATTTTCTTTTCCCTCTCCGTGTTTGTCTCGCTCTCCCGGACTCGGTATGTGTGTATGTGTGTGCGTGTGTGTGAGAGAGAGAGAGTGAGTGAGTAATCACGTGCTTTTGTGTTTGAATCTTCTTTCCCACCCCTGTGTGGCTGAGAGCATGAGCACACAGGGGGGCCGTTTTTCGATCAAAAGCTGGCTCTTCTTCATTTTCGCTCGTTCCATTTCTCTTTTTGAGAGTGAGTGAGTGAGTGAACAAGTGTGTGTGTGTGTGTGTGTGTGTGTGCGTTCGTGCTGGATTGTTTGTTGGGTCTTTCGAAAGGTTCTGGTCGTTTCCGTGAAGCTTCTTTTTGTCTTTTCTTGTTTTCTCTTCTCTTTTCTCTTGTTTTTGTCTTTCATTTGTCTTTCTTTCCGCTCCTTGTCGGTTGTCGTGAGACCATGTGAGATCGTGTCGGCATGCGCGTTTGGGGAGTTTGAATGAAGAGAATTCAGGCTTGAGAGCTGAAATGTGTAGGGGAAGTCAGTAGGTGTGAGGGGAAGCTGGAGCTGCAGTGCATCGGAGAAAACAAGAAGGGAGAGCAGCGCAGGGTTTTGTGGGTTCGCCATTAAGTTCGGTATCTTCCGTCCACCACGGTGCAAAGTGGGTATCCATTTTGTTGCTGGGGAGGGGTAGCGTTTGCGCGCTTCTTGGTAAACAGCCTGCATTGCATGATCAGTGTTTTGATCGCCCTACGGCATGGTGGCATATGGTGGCGTTCGTCTTTGCTGATCGGGTGTGTGCCTTGATGCAAATCATATTCTGCCGTTCCTGGATTTTCTTTTCCCTCTCCGTGTTTGTCTCGCTCTCCCGGACTCGGTATGTGTGTATGTGTGTGTGTGTGTGTGAGAGAGAGAGAGTGAGTAATCACGTGCTTTGTGTTTGCCTCTTCTTTCCCACCCCTGTGTGGCTGAGAGCATGAGCACACAGGGGGGCCGTTTTTCGATCAAAAGCTGGCTCTTCTTCATTTTCGCTCGTTCCATTTCTCTTTTTGAGAGTGAGTGAGTGAGTGAGTAAGTGGGTGAACGAGTGTGTGTCTGTGTGTGTGTGTGTGTGTGTGTGTGTTTGTGTGTGTGCTGGATTGTGTTTTGGGTCTTTCGAAAGTTTCTGGTCGTTTCCGTGTAGCTTCTTTTTGTCTTGTCTTGTTTTCTCTTCTCTTGTGTTTGTCTTTCTTTCCGCTCCTTGTCGGTTGTCGTGAGACCATGTGAGATCGTGAGACCATGTTGGCAATCCTTCCCGTTGAGGGACGTTGTTTTTTGTTCTTTCAAAACCGCGGATCTTCGTGTGGCTATTTAGTGTTTGCATTTATCTAGGTTGCTTGTTTTTCTCTCTCGTGAGGAGGTTGAGGTGAACGGGGAGGGAGAGAGGGGAAGTAGGGTAGGTGTGGAGTGAATGAAGGGGCTTCTGTTTTCCCCGGAGCAGGTCAAGAAGCGGCCGAAGGCTGCGAAGTTGGGAATGCTGCTCTTCCTGTGATGATGGGGAAAGTTGGAGGAGGGGGGGTGAGGAGTGAGATGAATGAACAGCAGGTGGAAGGTGAGGGGGAGAAAGAGAGAGGGGAAGTAGGGTAGGTGTGGAGTGAATGAAGGGGCTTCTGTTTTCCCCGGAGCAGGTTAAGAAGCGGCCGAAGGCTGCGAAGCTGGGAATGCTGCTGTTCCTGTGATGATGGGGAAAGTTGGAAGATGGGGGGGTTGAGGAGTGAGGAGAATGAACAGCAGGTGGAAGGTGAGGGGGAGAAAGAGAGAGGGGAAGTAGGGTAGGTGTGGAGTGAATGAAGGGGCTTCTGTTTTCCCCGGAGCAGGTTAAGAAGCGGCCGAAGGCTGCGAAGCTGGGAATGCTGCTCTTCCTGTGATGATGGGGAAAGCTGGAGGAGAGGGGGTGAGGAGTGAGATGAATGAACAGCAGGTGGAAGGTGAGGGGGAGAAAGAGAGAGGGGAAGTAGGGTAGTAGGGTAGGTGTGGAGTGAAAAGGGGCTTCTGTTTTCCCCGGAGCAGGTCAAGAAGCGGCCGAAGGCTGCGAAGTTGGGAATGCTGCTGTTCCTGTGATGATGGGGAAAGTTGGAAGATGGGGGGGTTGAGGAGTGAGAAGAATGAACAGCAGGTGGACGGAGAAAGAGAGAGGGGAAGTAGGGTAGGTGTGGAGTGAATGAAGGGGCTTCTGTTTTCCCCGGAGCAGGTTAAGAAGCGGCCGAAGGCTGCGAAGCTGGGAATGCTGCTCTTCCTGTGATGATGGGGAAAGCTGGAGGAGAGGGGGTGAGGAGTGAGGAGAATGAACAGCAGGTGGAAGGTGAGGGGGAGAAAGAGAGAGGGGAAGTAGGGTAGGTGTGGAGTGAATGAAGGGGCTTCTGTTTTCCCCGGAGCAGGTTAAGAAGCGGCCGAAGGCTGCGAAGTTGGGAATGCTGCTCTTCCTGTGATGATGGGGAAAGTTGGAAGATGGGGGGGTTGAGGAGTGAGGAGAATGAACAGCAGGTGGAAGGTGAGGGGGAGAAAGAGAGAGGGGAAGTAGGGTAGGTATGGAGTGAATGAAGGGGCTTCTGTTTTCCCCGGAGCAGGTTAAGAAGCGGCCGAAGGCTGCGAAGTTGGGAATGCTGCTCTTCCTGTGATGATGGGGAAAGTTGGAAGATGGGGGGGTTGAGGAGTGAGAAGAATGAACAGCAAGTGGACAGAGAGAGAGAGGGGGGAAGTAGGGTAGGTGTGGAGTGAATGAAGGGGCTTCTGTTTTCCCCGGAGCAGGTTAAGAAGCGGCCGAAGGCTGCGAAGCTGGGAATGCTGCTCTTCCTGTGATGATGGGGAAAGCTGGAGGAGAGGGGGTGAGGAGTGAGATGAATGAACAGCAGGTGGAAGGTGAGGGGGAGAAAGAGATAGGGGAAGTAGGGTTGGTGTGGAGTGAATGAAGGGGCTTCTGTTTTCCCCGGAGCAGGTTAAGAAGCGGCCGAAGGCTGCGAAGTTGGGAATGCTGCTCTTCCTGTGATGATGGGGAAAGTTGGAAAATGGGGGGAATGAGGAGTGAGGAGAATGAACAGCAGGTGGAAGGGGAGGTAGGCAATGAATGGCAGAAGGAGGGGTCGTCACGAGATCGAGAGCGAGAACGGGAAGTAGAGGAGAGATGGAGTCAGTGACTCAGAGTGGATCGCGATGAAGAAAAGATCTTGAGAGGACCGTCCAGGGGTGTGCTGTTTCTCTTTGTAGTCTCTGTCGTGCCTCTTTGATTGTAGTCTGATGCTCGTGTGTGCCCTGTGTACTCACAGAGCTGCATGACGGTGAGGGGAGCGTCGACGGCAGTTTGTGAAGAGAGAGCAGGCAACTTGGTGAAGTCGGTCATATGAACACCGCGAAAGCACGGATGCGATCTGGAATTCCATAAAGACCCTGAGAGGATGGACAAGCGAAAAGAAGGAATGGAACAGGAAGATCAAGTCGCGTGCGTCTTTCTACTTTTAAATAGCACTTCCTCTTTCCCTCTCTCTGTCTCTCTGTCTGTCTGTGTCTCTAGGTCTTTCTCCAGTTGTGTGTATGTGTGTGTGTGTGTGTGTGTGTGAAAGTATCTCTGTCTGTTGGATTCATTGTTTGATTGGTTGATCGAGTCAGTGGAGGACTGGGAGAACGGGGGACTGTGTGAGTGTGAGTGTGTGTGTGTGTGTGTGTGCGTGCGTGCGTGTGTGTGTGTGTGTGTGTGTGTGTGTTCAAGTGGCCCACTGCCCTTCTGTTTTTCGGAGCAGCTAGGTTAAGAAGCGGCCAAAAGCTGCGAAGTTGGAATGCTGCTCTTCCTGTGATGATGGGGCGTGATAGGGAAAGCTGGAGGGATGACGAAGTGAGGAAGCGCAGAAGTGGGACACAAAGGGAGAGAATGAATTTTAGAGGAGTGGACTAGAGAGTGGAGGAACAGTAGCGGTTGTACGCACCTAGGCGGATGCCTGCATCACCATTCTGTTGATCACCCTGTAGCGTGGCGTTGTGGCGTCGCTTGTGCTCAGTAGATCCTTTCATGCAAGTTGCTGAGGACGTCAATCTTTGCTGCGCGCTTTGACTTCTAGAGTTTTAGATCGCGTTTTCGGTTGCATTAAATTGGTTCTAGTCTTTTTGAAAAGCTAGCTCTTGCGTTCTGCCTTTCTGACTCGTTCGTGTGGAGGATCGTCAGCTCAATTGTTAGCCTGCGTATCATCGATCGTTCACATAAGACCTAAGGTTGGAAGCAAGAGTCAGTGTGTCAATCGAAGCTACAATTATATTATTAAAAAACCAGAAAGTTGGCAGAAACATAACAATTTTTTTTATAGTAATTTTATACATGCAATCTGCCTTGCATGTCGTGACTTGCCGAACGTTAGACGCCCATTATGGGCCGATGGCGATGACGTATGATGATTATGTTGTGTATTTATATTATTCGATAATTCAAACTTGGCTCGCAGGCAGCTTTGTCCAATTCTAAGTCCAATCAATGATTTATTTAAAATTCTGGTGTGGTATTAGTTTCAGCTTTAGAGGTTTAGATAAAATAACTTACATAAGATCTAGCATAAGATGAATCATTAGCATGAACTTTATGATGGCATGACGATGCCTGAACTTACCTGGACTTTTAGATAATATGAAGCTTTCTACTTTGATTTGCGATAACTCTTAACAGCTTTTTACAGTTTTGGTCTAGGTCTTGCCATTTTGGCTAATATTCCAGTCTATAAGTTTCAGTTTACTATTCACTTTAAAAAATTAATGAACATATTGGCTAGCATATTGGTTGATCGAGCAATGAGGACATCAGGAGTTCCGCCTTATCGTGTTTTAGGTCATGTTCCCATATCGGCTACCCTTTGATCGATTAATTTGCGGTTCAGCAGCTTCAGCTCAGTCCTTGATGCATTGAATATTTTACTCGTTTGCTGCTTAGTTTCTTGAATTTCTTGCTTGGTAATCATGTACCTTGATTGTAGGTGCGTTTGTTATTCAACTGCATGGTCAGATCGTCGGGTGTGTCTTCATTATCAGTCGATTCATTCTTGTCTCCTAGCTGACGGTAATGGCTAGGGTCGCTTTTTGATAGTACGTTGTGCAGTGAGAAACAAACACAAACAAAAAGGTAGAGCGGAGTCAGTCAACGCCCCCTTTCCCTCCTCCCCTTTCTATCTCCCGAAGTGCGCTAATCAATTATTGATGTGTATGCAAACAAGTGGCCACCCTGTGTGGCACAATGCGGAGCAGGGAACTGGAATGAAAGTGCGTGCACAGTCGAAAGGTGCAATAACGGATTGCATGACTCTCTCTCTCTCTCCCTCTTCTCTTACCCTTCTTCTCCAGACAAGAAAAAGGGAAGAACGTCTAGACTGATTGATCGAGACAGGATGAAGAAAGTACAGAGAGTGAAGACCCCAACTTTTGAGTAGCTGAATTGGAAAACTTCGCTTCACGCAAGACAAGCGAGAAAGAGACTGAGACAGACCCGGCCTAGATTTCAACCCCCCCCCTTCGCTTCTTCATCTGCACATGAGATGACGCGGCATCTCTATGTGCACGGACCAATTCCAGCCGTGCAGGCACCTCTCCTCTCCTCTCCTCGACTCACCACGCACACACACACTTACACAAATCTACGCAGGACTGTAAGGAGAGGAAAGTTTGCAAGACGGCACAGACACGCACCAGATGACGAAAGACGTCGCTTTGCTTCTCTCCCCGAAAACGGACACACGCTGCTTCTCCCTCTCCTTCGTCCCTTCTTCGTTTTGTGTCTTCTCCAAACAGACAGAACAGGGCAGGCAGGTCCTCTTTGCTCTCTGCCCCAGAGACCCAGAGAGAAGAAAGAAGTCAGGAAAGTCGCCTGGCACCTCTGTTGTCCTTTGCCTTTCACACACCCCTTCTGTTCCTCTCCCTCTTCAGACTTTTGTTCCTAAAATTCAGATCCCCCCCCCCTCCCCCTGATTGACTGGATCCCCCTAGGTTGCCCTTTTAGTGTCTGCCCCCGTATCTGGGTCGTGCGAGGGACTCGGAGCCTCCCTTGGGCACTCCGTAGGGCCGTGCAAAGTTGGAACTGTCGGGGTCGTATACGTACGTGGAGGCTTTGGGGTGTTTGTTGGCCCAGGGGTTGATCTGTCTAGCCGTGCCGGGGGGCACAGAGGTGTCGTCGGGCCGGGCCTCTGGGATTGGGGGGACGTAGACGTTGGAGGAGAGCTGCTGTACGAAGTTGACTGGCACGGAGGCGTGGCAGGAGGCAGGGACGTTTTCGTGCCCTGTGTGTGCGAGGAGCCCCCCGAATTCAGAGGGGAAGGGAACGCTGCATGCAGGAGGGAGTGGAGGAAGAAGTGAAATTAGGCATGCAGGAAAACTGTCAGAAAGGGGGAGGGAGGCAATTCAAGTATTGAAGTGTGTGAAAAGGGAGACGGGGGTAAGGGGAGTGGAAGGAGGAAAAGGAAAAGCACTTTAACGTTCGGCTGAAAAAGGGTAGACAGCACTCGCTACTCAGGTCAGTCAAAAAATCAGCGGACCAACAAATGCATGAGGTCCCTCGACTCACGGTCCATGGGGAGCGATGAGGAACGGCGTCTTTGCTGCTGTTGTGGTCATCAGCATGGTTGGGTTTGCCCTGTAGTTGAGGTGGTCGACTGGCCGTGAGGAAATGCTCTTGGAGGGGTCAACCAAAGCCCTTCCTTGTCCGTGCCCCTGCCACTGAGAGGTGTCTTCGGGATTTGGGAATGCGGGAAGACAGTCCTTCACGTCGTCGTACCGTCTGTGTGGGTGGAAGTAGGGCTTCTCTGGAAATGCAAAGGGGTGCTCTGGCAGTTCGGAGAAGGCCGGGGTGACGATGCGGGGCACACTGGGGTCAGTGGAGACAATCAGAGTGGGCTCCGACCATTTGGGGACAGGGCCGACGTACTGAAAGCGGGAGGAGTAGCGCTTTGTGACTTTTGGGTTGAGGGGAAACTTTGGGAGAGGGACCTTGTGGTTTAGGGTCTGCACCTTTTGATTCGGCATCTTGCACGGGACTGCAGAGGTGCAAGACGGTCTTGAGAATCAAGGTAAGACAGTTTGTCTCACTTGGCCCGTGTGTGCGATCGGAATCTTTGCAGTCGTTCTGCCTACCTTGTGCAAGTGAGTGAAAACTGCTGATGAAAGCTCACTTTCTGGATAGATGTAGAGAGCATTGGTCGTTGTAGAGTGGTGTAGTCGCACTTGCAGGTCGATTTCTTATGGGTCGATTCGGTCGAATGTTTGAAGTCTCCACCTTTCCACTTAGTAAGGCGCGGCCGGGGCCCGCGGGGCTTGTGACGCTGCCGCGGGCCCCCGGAAATTGAGTGCATGCCGGGGCTCTAGCTGTTAACTTGTACCCGATTAATCGTGCGGAGACGGCAAACTGAATCATGCAGTTTCATTTCATTGCATCGACTTCAAGCTTCAGCTCCAAGCATTACGGCGTCTCGGCACAACATTCTTGATCCGTTTGGGGTCTGAACAGAATATACGTGCGTGAACTGCAGCTTGACACAGAAAACTTGTCGCAACGAGCGCCGATCAAAAATGGTGTGCGGATGCATGCAGGAGATGAGTTGCGTTTGACATTCCGTTTTCAGAATAAACAAAGAACAATTCATGAGCCAACAAAATGATGCCCAGTACTCTTCTGTGGTTGTGTTCGCTGTTTGGCATCTTGGCTACCGTACAAACGCATGCGCCAACCTTCCCCGGACCCTGCATTCCCAAGACGAGTGCCACCTTCATCGGGTCTGTCGAGTTTCCCTCTGGCACGAAGGTAGACGGTGTAACCCTGGGTGGCCTCTCTGCCCTCACCTTCGATGCCGACCGCAACGTATGGTACGCCCTCTCTGATCATCGTGGAGTCGGTATCCCGAGTAAATTCTTTACCTTCTCTGTGAATGTCAGTGATGGATCGTTGGATGAGGGTGACATCGTGTTCTCCTCCTCCACGACGTTGAAGAATCCAGACGGCACAGACATCGACAGAAGTCTCGACACAGAAGGGATCACCCAGGACTCCGAGGGCTTCCTCTGGATCTCAAGCGAACAAAATGAGGACGGTCGAGTTCCGGAGATCTTCCAAATCTTTGTGAACGGGACTGCTACCGGTGGGTCAGTCAGTCAGTCAGTCTGAAAGGAAGTCAACCTTCCATCATTGTCTGACAGACTGGCAGCATCCTGGATGGCACAATGTTCTCTGGCAGAGGTAGTTAAAAATTCTCTGGCAGAAATAGATGCACAGGAGCACAGCTATGAAATCTCGATCCTTCTTGCAGGAAAAGAAATTCCGATTCCGGAGCGATACATCGGAGTGAACCACACGGTGGGAGTGCGGAAGAATTTGGGGCACGAGGCACTTGCAAATAGTTTCCTGATTGATTGGGACACAGGAGCAGATGCAGGTGCAAAAGTGTGGGTGGCTGGGGTTGAGGGAGCACTCACTCAGGTCCGCCTTCTTCTCTCTTTCTGTTCTAAGACTTTTTTTTTTTGGCATTCCGTTGTGTCTTTCTTTTCATCTTGTGCTGCCAGCCTCTTTACCTTTCCCTTACTTGGTTATTGTTCCCTAACATTCGCTGTCCTTTTTTGCTTTCTTTCTTTCTGCCTTCTTGCATTCATGCAGGACGGGGAGGAGGCGAACCTCATCAACGGGAGCCTTGCCAGAGTCTTCTTCAAATCAGCCCCTGCAGACTCTCACACAGGTGGGCTGAGAGGGGAGGAGAGTTGCATGCTTCACTGTCTCGAGTTTGTTCTGCAAGTGAGTAGAAAGAAGGGCGAGACAGCGAAAAGGGTAGACTCAGGCTTTTTGATTGCATGATTGATGCGCATCAACCTTCGGTATCACTGAGTGACGTGAGTAGATATGCAAGTGGATAGATGGGCAGGCTTGTGTGCATCGTTTCGAATCCTTGCATGTGTTTTTGTGTGTGTCACTGCATGCAGACCCCCCGGAATTTGTCTACCTGACCGACCCCATACCCGTCGCACCCATCTCACCAGGTCATTCTCGTCAGAAGAGCATAAGCATCGATGCATCTGTGTGTCTGCGTGTGTGTCTCTTTCTTTCCCTTTCACTCTGTCTCTGTGTTTGTGTGCGTGTGCATGCGAGCGTACGTGCATGTAGGGAATGAGTGAGTGAGTGATTGAGTGAGTGAATGAATGAAGGGCCCTCTGTCTGGAAAGCGACTGTTGAAGTCGTTCATGGTGTGAAAAAACCTGCATGTGCAGACAAATTTGCTGACCTGGGTCTCGTTGAAGTGCTTCCGATTGAACGGTAGGGAGGGAGGGAGGGAGGCGCTCGTGGACAGTCACTTCCTCTTTCAAGTTCTTTCAGCAACTTTTCTCGCCTCCTTCTGCCTCCTCCCTCGATGCTGCCCTTCCTTCGTTCCTCCGTGCTCTCTTTGTGCTTTCTTCTTTCCTTCCCTCCCTCCCTCCCTCTTCGTTCCTCCCTCCCTGCATCCTTCCTTGCCTGAACCTCTTCGTTCAGTTCCTTCCTCGTTCATTCAGCCCTTTGAATTCTTGGTCAAAGTGTGTCTTTTGCTCTTCTTACCGCCCCTCGTCATCTTGCCTCCTTCAAGTTTCTGCAGAATTGTCAGCCGCTTATTCATCTGCCTGTCATTTTCTGACTCAAGCTGATCGATCGGTGTGATGAATCAATCGTCCCCGTCTGTTTGCAGAAGCGCCCGCCGGTTTCTCACCCTCGAGAGGAGCTTTGCCACTGGTGCCCCAGACAGAGGCTTCACCGTCTCTCTGTACGAGGCATGTGTTGTTGACGGGGTAACGGACGTGGCGGCAGTCTTCAGCCTCAAGGACATGTAGGTTCCATCTTCCCTTTCTTTCTGCAGTGAGTGCTTCGTCCAGTCAACCTCCACTGTGGTACTTTTGTCTTAATCTCAGCATTTCATCTGATCTCCTCGGGGAGCAATTAAGGGGTCATGTGTATGTGCTTGTGTGGTTGTGCCGATCTGCGCTCGTCGGCATTTTGTTAATCGGACTGCAAGTGAAATTAAGGAGGACAACCTTCTACTGCTTGTTTCTGTGTGTGTGTGCTCGCGTGAGAGCAAATGGATGCACCTGGGTAGTCGGGAATGTGTCTCAAAAAGTACTTGTTGAATGTGGGTGAAATCTTTTGCGCTTCTTGAGACACGCAGTGAGCCAGCCAAGATGTATATACTACAGTGCGCATTGTAAGGGCTTCGCTGGTGCTTCCCCTAACAACGCACACACTGGTCTTGTCCCCTGCAGTCCCTCAGAGGACCTGACGGTTCTTCAGAAGGACCTGGTCTTCAACGTTGGGGAAGAGACTGGAGAAGTGGTGGTCAGGAAGTGGGTGGGTGGGTGGGTGGGTGGGAGGCTGAGGGAGTGGCTTGAGCAAGTGAATTAATTACTGACTGATTCATTGAATGACTGACTGAGTGAATGAGTGAGTGAGCGAGTGAGTTTTTGTTTTTTTGTGGGACTGAGTGAGTGAAAGAATGGGTGGGTGAGTGAGTGATGGTTGATGTCTTTTCAACTGTCGCGTGGCTGCAGGACAATCTTGAAGGCATGGCGTTCGGCCCTACTCTTTCGGATGGGCGCCGTCTCCTGATGATGATGAGCGACGACAACTTCAGCTATTTCGGTGTGTCGGTTGGCATATTCTCCTGTCCAGCTGCTTAATTGTCTGAATGTCCGTTCTTTCTTCTCTATTCGGAAATAATCTCTGTCCTGCTCCTTGTCTAAATGTCCCTTCCTTCTTCTCTATGCGGCATTGTCTCTGTCCATGAGGACATGCCTTTCATTGTTTTGAATTTAGTCGTGTCATCGCGGATTGGACAGAAATCTTAAAGGGGGGGGGATCTTTTTCTCTTTCTTTCTGCTGCTCAGCTTTTCATTCAGCACTCTGTTTCTGATGCAGGACCTCAAACCACTCAGTTCCTCGCGTTTGCGGTGAACTTTGCGCCCTTTGCAAAGGACGATTTTTTCGAGACGGAAGCGGACTCTCTCCTTGTCGGGGACCTCACCAGAAACGACGAAGACAGGGAGTGGGATGCATTTAGCGTCTCGGCTTTCCGAATTATTCGTCAAGGAACTGTAGTGGAATTCGAGGCAAACCGTTCAGCAACCCTCGACAGTGGCGCCCTGCTGACTGTGTTCTCGAATGGAACTTTTGTTTTTGACCCCAGGGGGGGGGCTTATGAGGGTATTTCTGCAAATGGGACTTGGCTAGAAGTGTTTGGGTATTGGGTTGAGGAGGATGAAGTTGTGGAGGGACGGTCGGAGCCTGGGATGGATTTTGCTCGGGTCCAAATTCAGCTAGGGGGTAGGGGAGAGAAGGGGGAGGGGGAAGAAGAAGCTAGAGAAGAACAGAGGGAAGAGGAGGGGGAAGAAGAACAGGGAGAAGAGGAGGGGGATGAAGTGAGGGAAGAGGTGCAGGTCCATGCACTGGCAGGAGAAGGCGTGCAGGAGGAAGGATCTTCACTCACGCAGTTGTGGAATGTGACGGGTAAGAACTTAATATTTGACGATTTGGGAGACGGGCGGTGACTGTGGACTTCAAAGAGTTGTTTGGTGAACGTTTGATATCCTTCAAGTAGCATAAGGACGGCGCATGAAGGACTGAAGGGAAGGTTTTGGCAGCCTTTTGCATTTCTTTTGGAGAGGAGTAGAAAGAGAAGTAAATGATTTCCATCCCGTTTCCCATGAAAAGGAAATGAAAAGAAATGAAAGAAACCGTGCATGCATGGCACTACCCCATCAATCATTGAGTGGATTGTTTAACTGGTCTGCCCGTTTGATCCAAACTGGACGGGGTGATGAAAAGAGAGGTGCCTATACTAGACAGGTTCCGCGCCGTGCCCCTTTTTTTGTATGCACGGGTATTTCTTTCTGCGAAGTTCGCTCTTCGTGTCTCTGAAAACGCATACAGAGTTGTACCATCACACACTGTCGGATGCCTGCCGACGGAGAGATGTGCATGCAGGCAGCCGCAGTCAGACATGAGAGACGTACTGCATGCAGACGGACACCCAAATTGGACTGCTCTTCTCTTGACTGCGTACAGTCTAGCCGTTTTTCCATTTTTCTGTGATCGAGACGCTATATTCATCAGGCTTTGCAGGAGCGCCCCATAAAGAAAACACTGATTGAGAAAAGCGCTACACTGCGCCACCAGGCGGTGACCGCCGTTTCCTGTATGCATCCGGCCAATGAATGTGTTCTTTACTCAGCATAGCTAGCTAGCAAGAGATACTGAGCATCGCTTCCATCACGTTTTTTCGAGTTTTTTCCCGATAATTTGCATTCATCAGAACCGTTATCATCGGCCTGTATGAGGCGTTACGCAATCTAGCCGCTAGCGTTTGGTATCAGACAGAGTTCGTTTTCAAATGTTTTTGATAAGAAAATCGATCAAGAAAACATAGAAAAAAACTTTTAAAGAGAAAGTTGTTACTTCATTAAACAAAATTTAAGAAATATTGCTTGTAAACTGTCGAACTTCCGGACTGGCAAGCTATTGGCAAGCTCAATTGCGTATAAAAGACTCCGGTTCCCAAAAGGTTGTTTCGTATCCCTTTCTTTTAACTTTATTCCGCTAACCTCTGCTCATCATCATCATCATACACCATCGGCATGCCATTGGCCCATAAGAGGCATCCAGCGTTCGGTATGTTATGATATGCAAGGCAGATTATTAAATGATGGACTCTTATTTAGCAATATTTGGCAATTAACTTTGCTATTAGGCTGTAGTGTTTTGCGAAAAATACTTTTCTTGAACAAAGTTTCCGTCCATTATATATACTGTAGTACACGATAGTACATGATCACTTTTTTGTTGAATATAAGATCTTTTTGTGGGGTTGCAATCAATTTTCCTCCTTCAGTGCTTCTTTATGTATATGCTTAGTATGTTAATTACTGATAAAAATCTACAATCATGTATGAGTCTTGGACTTTCAGACGATCATGGCTTATGATGATGCATGATGATGATGATAGAGATACTAATAAAGATCCATTAATTCAAAACATATTTTTTTTTTACGTTTTTAAGATTTATCTCACAGTACTTCAGAAAAAAATGAATCCGTTGAATTAAATTTTTTGAATTGAGGCGGTTAAAGCCGGTGAGCCACCATTTAGGCTCTAGTCAATTAACCACAGGGGCCCGGCATAACATGTAATATTGGTTTGTTAATCTAAGCAAAGCGTATTTACTCATTCACATATGCATAAGAACATGAAATCACGCCAATTTGGCTATACATTCCTGTAGCGCCATGATATACCCGCCAGAGGCTGGAATGACGATACAAGGGCGATCATCTCTCAATTTTTTTTTTGCACTCTCCCATACTCCCCTACCAGCTGAAACAGCCACCTATTACATAATTTCCATACATCCGGTTTTTAATCGACACGTGCTTCTTTATTCTGCTAATATGTTAATTGGTCAACGACGTCTGACAAGCTTCTGTCTCTCCTTCTTCGTATCTGTACATTGTGTAAGCAGGACCTCAGCAAGTGAATCTCATCCTGAACTTTCCTGCCAAAGCAAGTCAAAAAGGTCTTTTCCAGCTCTTCCCACTGCACATAACTACCCGTCATTACTCTCAAGAGAGGGCAGATGTTTGCAGACAGGGATAGCTATCGTATCGTATCAGTATTGAATCGGTATCGTATCGGTATCATATCGGAATTTAAGGTTCCCAAAAAAGGGGGTATCGTCGATAATTTTGATACTGATATAAAATTTTTAGCGTACAAGGCTAAAACCTAGTGCAAACGGTATCATTTGTAAAATTGTAAACTTTTTGCAAAAATCTCACGTTTTTAAAAAGTCAACTTTACTTAGAAAATGGGCTCCGAAACGTTTAGAAGGCCAAACTATAAGGGGGGCTTTACCCCCCTAACCCCCCCCTTAAAAAGAGTTAACATATCATAAGATTGACAATGACTTCATCAACACATCGTTCCTAGAAATCTCATGCCAGACGCAAACTGTTAGACTCGATTTTATTCTGGTGTGTGTACTAAAATCACCCAAATGCAAGTGAATGCATATAAAATTTAGAGCAAAACGCAGATATCCACATGTTATTCTGCACTCACGAAGGAACCATGTAGATTTGCAGCACAAAGAAGAAAGAAAAAACAAGCTACGCAGTAGACAGCTTAGGTTGGACTCTCTTAAGCGACGTGGTGGTTGATACTCAGCGAGCAGAGTGAAGAGAAAATTGAGGTCAAAGGTCTGATAGTGTGCAACGGTCTGTATGCTTATCTGTATGTGTGTGCATCTCCGTGAAAATCAACCAATACGCAAAACGGCCAGCTGAAACTTCAAAGCTGCAACAATTTGGTGGAATACATCCATAGTGAGACACTCTTTAGCTTTTTAGACTTTGGGGAAGCCCTCTCTTTCCTCTGCGGAGCGGGCATAAGTGACAAACTCACCGGTCATTCCAGGGAGGGCAAATCCCTAGACAAATCCAGTTTCGGAAAAATGAAAACAGCACTGCTTATGGTATTAGGAGTTCCTTCTGCAGTATTAGGAGACCAAGACAAACACGTTGGACTATAAAAGTTCCCACAGGGAAACAGATAGACGGTCCTGGTGTGTGTTTTCTAATTTATAGGGTGTAAAGACCGAACCGTTGCTGGAAGCTAGGTCAACGTCGTAAAACGAGCAGTGAGCCGCCAAGTGGCAAGCTTTTGTAAAAGATAAGGTTATCAAAGGTATCTTCAGTGGTTGAACATCCGTGAACATCAATGGTAAAGTGGCAAGCTTCAATGGCAGAGTATAGATGTCACCAAATGATAGTGACCTCACTTATGACTGACCTTTCCGAATCTTAGTTCGCCCATGTTGACATCCTGGTCGTTCCGGTCACTCCTGAAGCTCCAAGACGGCACAAAAAGAAGAGACAACACTGTGGAAAGACGATTCTTAGACTACTGTCCTTCAGCTGTTTGGACGTTGGCCAGTGAGCCAACTCCAACAGGGCAACAACGGGTCAAGCAACTCTGTATGCTGAGGAGATGAAATTTCTATCCACCGGACGTTTATAATATGTCCACACTTTACCTTGTTTTTTCCCCTTCTAGCTATTATGATGCTTTGATTGTCTAGAAGAGGTTTTGTTCAGAAAACGGAAATAATGAAGCTCTATTAGATCGGATGCAGTGTACATGCAGCCTTGTCTTGAAGCCAAGTCGGGCTGTTCTGGCCGCTGAGGCTGAATTCAGTGAGCTGGTTCCGCATTTATCCATGCATGGAGCCGGTTGGGGACGGTATACGCATTACTGGGCCTGGCCGCGCCCGGTCTTCGAGCACCGAGGCCCGGCCCGGCGCGCGCCTTACCATATAGTAGCCCAGCTAGTCCTTTACAAGCTCTAAGCAGGCCGATACTAACCGATACTCGGCCGCTCGAGAAAGAACCGATAGTCGATACTTCGATACCGATACGATACGATACGATATCGATATGATAGCTATCCCTATTTACAGAGGATTTAAGAAAAAAAGTTAAACCTGCCGAGTCGTTTGAATTACTAAATGAATTATTTGGCTTACTTTAAAAATCATACCTGAAATCATATTTAAAAAGTGATGATGGGGGTTTTCGTTATACATTTAGTAGCCATTTACAATCATTTACACAGAGCTGTAAAAGAGCTGTTCAAGGTCTTGTTGTATAAAACTGCCATTTTTAAGGCATTTTAATTTCTTCACAAGTGAAATTACAGTTTAGAACGGATTAAATATATATTAATAGAACCCATAATTAATTGGAGTTCACGCATATGCATCATGCATGTTAATGCCATTGGATGTTTGGTCACTGTTAAATCAAGTTTTAGCAACTCTCATCCTAGGTGTCATCATTCTGCAGCGGTCGGTGGCGCCAGAAGCGTGCAGAGCTCCGGGGACCTTGAGAGCATTACAGCAAGGTCGTGTGGGGTGTTACCTTCATCATCCTGCACTTGCAAGTTGGCACCTCTCTCCACGAGGAAACGCACAATCTCTGTCACACCCCACAGTACAGACTGTACAGCGCTGTGGAGTGCGGTTTCATCGAAGTTATTTTGGGTATTCACATCGGCACCGCGGTCGAGAAGAATCTCTACCACTGTGCGCACAGAAGAAATGAAGCTCTCTTCTCTTGTGTGGGGGACCTTGCCACGCTCCAGTTCTGATACTGCAATATGGAGAGCTGTGTTAGTTGGACTTTCGTTAACCGCCTTGGTGACATCGGCACCGTTCTCTACCAGAATCTTCACGAACTCGGGCCGAGCTCTCGCTGCAACGGCCATGAGAGCTGTCCAATCAGCTCTGTCGGTTGCATCAACGTCTACCCCCCGAGACAGGGAGAGCAACAGCAACTCTTGAAACTCGTGCCAGGCAAAAAAGTGAACGAGGGACTCCCTACTAAAGTAACGTCTAGCGCTGACTTTCAGGTCAGCGACACCGGAAGTCTTTTCGAGGAGGTCTTTCAAGGCTGCACTTACGGCAGAGCGGACTGCAGGGTCACCGTTCTGAGGGTCATAGTGCAGTCTGCAAAGGCTGTCAGGGAGGTCAGCTTCAGTGTCGAGCTCTTTCTCTGCAGCCTCACAAGCAATCTGCAAGGCCTTATTTCCATCTCCCCCCAAAGCATCCGCGTTTGCCCCCTCTGCAACCAGGGACCGAACCATTGCCCAACGACGCAGACGACTGGCAGCAGTCAGAGCAGTGTCACCGGCAATCACATCACTCTCAATGACATCATCACTCTTGTCATCACTTTCATCATTACGCTCATTCCCCACCATCTTCCCCGCTTTCGCCTCTAAATCTGCCCCATCCTCCAATATCATCTGAAAAGCTTCCATGTGGTTCGCACACACAGATCTAATCAGTGACGTCTGACCCTCAACAAGTCCGTTCACGTCTGCGCCAGCCTTCAGGCACAGACGGAAATCGTCTCCGTTGCTGGCGCCACTAATGAAATCAGAGAGCGCTTGCTGAGTTGTCTCTGGGGACACGGATCGAAAGGAACGGATCACTTCGCCTATGCCCATCTCGTTGAGCAGGCCTACGTCTATCTTGGCGTGTCTGCTCACCACCTCCCCCAGCTGGCCCCTGACTTTTTTTGAGAGCTCCCTAGTGAACTCTCTGCCCGTCTCCTCCAACTCATCAAGAACAGCGACATCCTCAGAACGCACGCGAGAGACTTCCAAAGCCGCAGCCGCAGCTGCTCCGCTATCCCCTGCCTCCTTTGACACCAAATTTTTTTCAACAATCTCGACCTGATAACGGAGCCGGGAGTCGAGATCAGCCACGATGGAAGCGTGCCAAGCTCTCAGGCGCTCCACGTAGGCTTCGGTGGTCGGGGGAGGGTCGACAGCCGTCTCTGCCATTTTCAAAATCGAAACTCCGAGAAGAATAAATAGATGACAATTTGAGAGAGATTTGTCACTGATCGAACGAAGAGAGAGGGGTGATATGAAGAGACTGTAATCGAAGAAACTGAGAAGACTTAGTAGAGACGAAACTTTTCGGAGTCAAAAAATCAGCGCAGTTTCAACAACAGCATATGTCCCCAGAATTGCACGCAGAATGACCTCATCTACGAAGGGAATTCAAAGCAAGGCACAGGCTGGCACAATTCAAAGCTGTCAGTCTTGTCGAATGATCGATGTCGAATGGTGTTGAATGATGTGCTGTCACCATCTGCCACCATCTTGCCACCATCACCATGCATCTTAGCACCATCATCATCCCGCGAGAGCTATATAGGCGACGCCATGCATATGGCGGCGCGCGCATGCAGCTAAATTAACCTCCGGCCCATGCAAGCTCATGTGCATGCGCGGCCGCGCGAGGCGCATGCATACGTTTGCTGTCACGATCGATTTCAACGTTTCCCTTTCCATCCACTGAGTGATACGTTTTACGTTTCCCCATTCCGGCCAAATGAGGTAGTGTGTTTGGCATGTTCTTTCTACTTCTTTCTCCCCGTGTGATATATAACATTGCTTCAAGATGTTCCAGGTGTGAACGTCGCATATGGACGGGAGTATATATTTTTGTGTAACCCTCTCACCATCATCATAACCCACCATGGCAATCCTTCTTTCACGAAGGCTACAACTGTACAATCCATGCCTCGGTGAAGTACTGCAGTCAAAACATGGCCGGGGCGTCCATCTGTTTCTCCAGCGAGGATGCGGCAGGGACTCTGTGTTTTCTTCTTCATATCTTATAGGTACTTATAGGATTTGCCTGACCTGTGCATAATTAGGGTGAGTTCAAAAGACAAATACGTTCAAAAGACAGACCTAAAGGTTAAAAAATTATAATCAACTTAAAAAAATATATACATATTAAAAGATTGAAAAGAGGTTGAGCTCCATAAATATATTTACTAGTAATATAAAATATATATTTTTTTAAAAAAAATTAAACATGTGTTCGTAATTAAAGTTCAAAAATTTAATCTATGGTATCATAAATTATTTATAAGCTAGAGTGGAGCTGTGCTCCCAGCAGCCCATGTTCATCTAAGAGATCGTCAATCACTCAACTCTAGAGATAAGGCTAAGCGCGACTCTAGCAAAGCCAACTTCATTCATTCATTCATTCATTCAAGCTGACATAACTTAATTCTGGTATAATTTAATTTAATCCAATATCTAAGATGCATAAACAAGTATAGTATAAGTTTGACAGTAAATTATCAAGTAGGTTAAGACTCACATCCATTTTAGTTGTGAAACCTCCGAGTCAATACACTTCAACTCTTTTTAATCGTTGACGATCTATGTCAGACTTGCGTTCGCATTGTAAGTCAAATTCTAGTTAACAGGGCAGTAAACAGGCAAATTGATACGCAAAGTTGGAAGAGCAAACAATGCAGCTCTTGTTTCATTCAAAAGCTTTCCTGAGAACAGAATGTGGCCATGCGTGTAGGCGGGCACAAGGCGGGGACAATCGATCACTCTGAATTCAACATGCACGGGCCCTGACGCCAGCGGAGCAAAAAGCTGAACGGAAGCCCTCCATCGGCAAGACCACTCAAAATACCCAGCCCTTGCTTTCGTAGTCTGCGCACGATCAAAACTCTCTCCACTTTCTTACAGCCAGTGGAGGGTCCCCTCCAGCGATCCGAGACGCTGAGGTTGCTAGCCCCTCAAATGGTGTCATGCTTCAAACGCGCTTCTGTGAAACATTCTACCAGGCAGCTCAATAAACTCTGTCCGGAAGAAACCGTGCAGTCTCCTCAAGTTTCGAATTCTGGTTGAAAATCAATCAAACAATTCATCTTCAGGCCTATGCTGCCACAAATATTGCTAGGCTTCTCGTCTCAGTGTCTCTTCACCCGAGACAGACCTTGCACCTCTTCATCCTTGCCGGAGCCCACTCCACTCACTTCCTAGAGGTAGGCACCTTACAGGCACCCACTCTCTTTCAGACTAGGGACTTTTGACGTTACCCGCTCTCGAGTGACAGGAAGCATAGAAGAAGGCAAACAGCTGCAGCAGACACACGCAGAAAATGATTGAGTGCCCCTGCGTATCCCCGTTTTGCTTGATTCTTTCATACGCATGGCGACATTCTGTCTCTGAAGAAAAGTCAAAGCTGGAGGAGTAGAGCAACAACACGTAACCACCAGCAGCGAAACGGCACCACACGACACACTCAATAAAGGAGCGACGTCAACAGACAGTCAAGCAAACATCAAGGGCAACCAAGAAGTGAAAGAGTCGCTGAAAATTCATTACATTTAGCCCTTTTTTCCCGGTCCAAAGCTGTCCATCCATTTTCTGTGCCAGCAAACAGGGTCTGGCTCAAAAACTCGGACCGGCCAACCTACCCAAAGCAACGTCGGCGCCTCCAGAGTTTTGACAAGCCTCACGCCTTCCTGCAGGTTGCCCAGGGTGAGGGCCTCAGCTTCAGGATCCCAAAACGCTGTCATCCCACCTCCACCTTCCTCCCTGCCCCTCCCGATCAACAAAGACGACCGTTTTTCGGAAAAAGGAGCGCCGACCTGCAGCAATCGGTCTCAAGAAAGAATCACAGAAAGTGTCATTTGACAAGTGTAAATTGTTGCGATGCCATTGGTCACCTCTTCGCACGTGGATCCAGACAGACGGTGAAAGACACCTCATGCGAAAGTCAAACGTCTGATGTGCTCATGGAGAAATTCTGCATGAGTCAAAATGTCAAAATTTTGCATAAATTCTATGCGCGGTATTCGAACAAAGCAGTGAAGCACAGACTCCCTCCCTCACACCCCCTCGAACCCGCTGACCTCCGCAAGTATTTCCAGCAGAGAGATCCGTCCATCCTTCCCCTCTGCTTCTCCCTCTAAAAATCCTGCTTGAATTTCCCATCCATGATCCTCAAAGGCCTTCTTATTAATGCTATCCTTGCGATCTCCGGCCTTACCCATCCCTCCCCGTGAACTGTAACCCTCAGCCTGTTCCTGCTGTCTCTTCGTATCTCTCTGCACCCTACCCTGCCCTGCTGAAAGTTTTGTTTGGAGTTTTTGAGTGAAACAGTCCCGCATACAAACTGCACAGCAGAGAAGAGCCCTCCGCAACTCTAGTCCCTCGAGTCGTCCCTCCAGAGGATCATTAAATTCCGAAATCTTTACCTCTGTCGCTTCCGACTCTTCTTCTTCTTGCGGAGGAATGCCCTGCAGCTGTCTTTCTGTTTTCTCACTTCGCTCTTCTGCACGTGTGCCCTTCCCGGATCCATGCGAAGGGAAGCACACGCGACGCGCATCGTCATGCTCAATCTCCGACTCACCCCCCTCTCCCAGATCATCCAACTCTGAACCAGAGATTGACCGGGGAATCTCGTCGGGATCCCTGTGTCTCAGGCGGGGAGGACTTCCATTCTGCAATCGGGAAGGCAGGAAAAAGCAGAAGAGGAGAGAATAAAGACCAGATTTAAAGAACTCACGTCAGTGTGAGTGACACATGGCAGTCGAGTACCGTTTCAAGCATGAGGCACGGAGACGACTGACCGCTCTTTGTCGGCGACCCAATCCGTAGGAAGCCAGCACGATAGTCTGAGAGATGTTGTCCTCTGACTCGAGACCCATGCCCTCTGGTCGTGGGAAAGCAAAGGGCATGAGGGCAGGACTCACAAGAAGACCATTTGCAGAAGCTCTTCGCTTGTTTCTGCTCTCCTCCTCCTCGTCTTCTTCGCCTATGGACGGCACAACCCCGATCACATCTTCCTCACTCTGGGAGTGACTGTCGCAAGCAACATGGTTTGACTCCTCCCTTGAGTCGAGCGCCATCAAGACCCCCCCCTCCCCAGACCCCGACCCACCACTTTCTGAATGCCCTTCCACTTGGCTTTCTTCACTCTTGATCGTTACATTATCAGAAACTTCTACTGCAATCTCGCCTAGCTCTTCGTGTTGTGCCCCTTCGTTGGTATCTGTGATATTAATTGCGGCAACGAAATCCCGGTCAGATTCTCTTCTCTCTTCTAGTTCATCTGTCTGCAAACACAGCTTCGACACAGCCCCTGTGCCGGGACCGTCCCCTTCACCTGCCGATGGTCCCTGCTCTGAATGGCGCGACAGCCTTGGGCAGTTCAGCAGGGGGCCGAAACGAGTCGAAGGCGAAGCACAGGGTGTCTCACGCACGGTCGCTCTGTCTGTTGTCACGTCTGTGTGGAAACTGGACGGGAATCTGTCGAGACTCGATCTATCGCGAACAGAACCATCCACATCCCCGGCAGCTCTAGAGGGGAAAGAACGGCTCTGTGAGCGCACAGATGGACCGAACGCGCTTGGCGCATATGAATTCTTGAGGGGCTCATCTGCGGGACGCGATGGGACAAAGGGACCAAAGCGAGTCGGCGTTTCCTCTGGCGGCTGGCTAGAATGAGGCGTTGGACCCGCTGAGGCAGGTCGAGAAGGGACTCGGGGTCCGACACGCGTCGAGGAAGAGAACCGCGGAGGGGGGGCCTGCAACGAATTCTCTTCGTGGAGAAAGAGAAACTGTCCAGCAGTCGTGCCTCCTCCTCCTCCTCCTCTTCCTCTGAGGTCCCCCTCAGTCTGAATCTCTACTCGGACTGCTGCTTCCTGACCGGGTCTCTCCAAAATCCTCTGTGATACTTCTGATGACCTCATGGGGGTGCCTTCCTCCAGATCTCTCAACGAATCCCGAGGGGATCCGAAGGACCTCGACGCGTCGTCCCCCCGAGGCATTGCCAGACTTTCCTCCTCGTCCATGGCCTCCACTTCCACCGGCTCGTCGACTTGGAGTGCATCTTCCTCTTCTCCTTCCTGTTTGCTTCGAAGGTCTTTGACGTGTCCGCTGTTGTCCCCCCACTGAAGAGAAAGATTGCCGTGCTTTTGAGGGATCACAGAACGCTGCAGGCATCCGCATTGAAAGAAAGTAGGCTTGATACTTCTGCAACTTGCCCACCATAAATGTACATGCACCCTCAGACACGCATGCGCGCACACACAGAAAGAAGTCAAAGAGGCAACAGAGACCAATTTTTTTTGCGGGGCTGGTTGACTCAAGAAAAAAGAACTTTGGATACGGAAAATTCCACCGATAAAATCCATGCTGCTTTGAATGCATTCCACTGACAAGGATCTCCCGCTCTTTCACCCCCCCATTTGGTATGCTGTCCTGCTCCTCTTCCCCCCCCGCTACATACCGAGGATTTATTCTTCGTGCGTCTCCGAGAGTTCTTCCTCTTCGCTTTCTTCTGGTCTCCTTCAGCATTCTCATCTTCTCCGTGTACTTCATAATCTTCGAGCCGCTGCCGAGATCGCAGACTTGCAAAGGCTTTGGTCACAGTCCTCCAGCCCTTCACGACCATGTCCACAAGCCCTTCCCCTTCCTTGCGCTGGCTGCCCCTGAGGAGGGCTACTGCAAGCTCCCTGTGCTCAATCGACCACTCGCACTGCCTGATGCGACTGGGTAAAGTCTCGTCTTCCTCGATTCTCTCTCTGCATGAGGCCGTCAGGGAATGCATTCATTCTCATGCAGATATTCATTCGCATACAGAATTCTTTTCCAGGGAGCCCTTGCTAGATTCTCTCTCTGCATGAGGCCGTCAGGGAAAGGAGTGACAGTGAAAGCGACAAGAAGAAAACCACTCTGAGTGACAGAAATTGAGGAATTTGCAAGGACAAAGAGCATAAGATCGACAGAGAGATTGTTGTAGACATGCGTAGATGCCGATCACTTGGAGGAGTGAATGACAAAGAGCGATTTTTTTTTTCGACTTCCCGATGGGCGTGCCCATCTTTCTGAATTTCCGTCAGCAACGCCCCAAAACACGTACTTGCAGATGACCGCCAGAAGAAAGACGAACTCGAAAGACACATCCAGGGTCCGTGCCTGCGCATCGAACCGGACAATGAATGGATGAGTGTCACAGTTTTTCATCCACCAACACAAAAGCTCGCACCTTGCTTCAACGAGTATGCATGGTTGTAGACACAGACGGACGCCCAAAACCTCTATGACGGACTCGTACCTTCCCTGCCTCCCTTTCCCTTTCTTCTGTTCACTGATAGACGAACCTGCTCAGCAGCAAGCCATCCTTTCACGCGAACTTTTGTACCAGCAACACCAGGAAAGTCAGTGGCAACAATTTGATTCTCTCTCTTCACCCTCCATTCTCCCAATGGCATGCACCCTCTCTGCAGAGATAAAATCAATCATTCGCTCTCACCGCTTCATCAAGAGAAGAGAGAACGGATTCGTGGGCAGATGCCTCTCCACTCCTCTTCCTTCCCCTGGAAGATCCCACGCCCTGCCGCCAGCGGACCTGCAAGAACAAACAAAGAGTCAGTCAATCCCCTTTTTGCCGTTTTGAAAGACGAACGGCAGAAGAAAAGAAGATCAGCCTGAAAGCGTACCATTCTCAGGGTGATGCTGCTGCTGTCGAGCAACAGAGGTTCGATGTCGTCGTCGAAGACCTTTTGCCGGAGTGTCCCTGCCCTCTCGGTCGCCCTCTCCGCTGCCGTCCGCTTGCTGATCGAATTCACGAGAGGAGTGAAGATGCGCTCCCTGAATTGCTGGATCAATCTGCATGTGCAGAAGCAAAGTCACGAGAGACAGACATATAAGTTTTCGCTTATACACGTCAACACATTGAGAGTGAAAATGGAAAGCGGCATACAGCGGCTTGAGAACCGACTGGCTCACATTGGGCGGGGAAACAAAGGAAGTCCAGAAGCACAGTCCGAAAGGCGGGGAGGGTTTAAAAAAAAAAAGTTGACGCTTATACCTCTGGTCGGGTTCAAGGCGGTCCGAACACGTTAAGCCCTCTTAATCTGCCACGGCAGTAGAACGGGAAGTACGCAACGCGACTCACCGGGGCTGATGCTGAGGAGTTCCCAGTGGTGGGAAGTAGACAGAAAACCTTCTCTCTTTGTGCTCTGTGACGACAGCATTCTCCTCTCGATCACTCTTGTGTCTTTCCTGTCCTGAATCGTCCTCCTCTGCTTTCTGGCGGACCTCCAACTTTCACTTTCGAAATCCCAAAAGTGTTCTCTTGTTTGGAGGCGAGAGCCGGAGGAAGAACACAACCGTCTGCCGCCTTCCTGTGTGGGTGACTCGGCACGCAAGCGCATGCGCTGGCCTTTTCACCCACTCTCGTAGCTGGAAGAGAATGCGTTGCAGTAGCGTTTGATCAGGGGGTGGGTCCTCCGGTCGAAGGGTTTTGCTGCAAACAAATCAGACGTGGGAAATAAAATATCAAAAAAAGGGAAATAGAATGAGTGACGCCTGCCCAATCAGGCAGCGGCATGGCAACCTCGGATTAGTGCCTCTGTGACACAGCGATACCACCGCAACAGAGAAAGGACAGAATTCAGGCAGCAACTCTGGCCCAATTTCACCCCTACCACCCCGCTATCTCGCACCCTCTCTCTCCGTACCTGAAAAAGTTTGCAGCCTCTGACACCAGCTCAATCAGAAGGAAGAAGCCGACGAGGAGGAAAGTGAGGGAGAGGGCCCCAATGAGGAACAGAGAGAGGTTCAGCGACGGGTCGAAGAGGTAAATCAGCTGACGGAGTGCCATGCATGGAGAACGAGGGATGCAAAGCATGCAGGAAAATCTTCATTCAATTTGCATTAATGGGAAAAAAGCAGGAAACACGGAGCACAGAGTTTCCAATCGTCTCCCGAAGGGGGGGTGGACCTGGGACCCCAAGATAGCCATGGATTTTCTGTGATCGCCCTGGACGCTCTTATTTCAACAGACATCGATTGACTGACCCCAAACGCGCAGAGCATGGACGTGGAGGTCATCAAAGTGATGGTTTCTGTTCGGTTGAGGACGTCCCGTTGCCGGTTCTGATAGGGTCTGAAGCTCAGCTGCAGGATGAAATGTGCAAGGAAGCACATACGAGGTCCACCTTTCAAAAAGAGCTTTCACGGAACAGTCGCCTTCCTGCGGAAAACTCGAGATCCCCAACTTACTGAATCTTGCTACACAAAAAAACCTAGATACGTAAGCACTCCAGAGGGTACTTTTGCAGGCTGGAGGAACAATGGAGAGGCCACTTTTACAGGCGACCTAAAAGCACCTTTTCGCACGCACATTATAGACGAATACACATCCACACAAACATGCAGGCACGCAGACAGACCGACAGAGACAGACCTGCAAGTACAGAAAGATAATTCCGTGAAGAATCAGAAGGATCAGTCGGCTGTCTGTTTCAGGAGCGAGGGAGTAGGAGAGCAGGAGGTTCCCGGACAGCATGCGCAGAAGAAGGATGGTCTCCCAATAGAAACACTCCTCACGGTATCTGCATCCATGAGCTCGATCGCACTCAGAGAGGTCAACAAATACAAGAAACAACAGGGGAAGGACACGCTCCAGCTGTCTGTCACAATTGGAGAGAAACTTTTGAACGTCTGAACGAGCGAATTTTTTTTGGACAGAGACTGAACTTGGCTTCAACTCCTCTTTCAAAGCTTGCATGACCCTCACCTTATTTACTCAACTGACCCTGCGAGAGTGAACCCAAAGACCCTTCTCAGCTGGTCCTCTCTCATCCTAGGCGACGAAAAGATTGAGGCAAACGTACACAGACGCAGCTTTTCTCTGGAAAGCACAGCACCGTCTTCACTGTCCTCCGATTGGCTTTGTCTGTTCGCCTCCAGTTCATCGGCCTTCAACACCGCCTGCCTTGCCCTGCGCTTCCAAATGATCTGCAAGGAATGCGGGTGCGAATGTTCGCAGGAGACGTTGCTTGTCGTTTCGTTTGGTCTACTTCTTGCACCCTGTGAAGATTGAAAAGGGAACTATTTGCGTCACTGCTGCAGCATGCAACCAATGGCCTTCTCAAATCAGACAAGAAACGTCTCGGTTTCAAGAACTTTCTTTTTGGGCTAGTGAGATGAGGATCTTGACTGAATGAAGTTTCGCTATTGATTCTGCCAAGCGAGCCAGCACCCACCAAGAGCATCAGGATCAGGAGAGGTACCCCCATGCAGTAGATGCCGATCACAGAGAGAAGCACCATAGACCACCGCGTGAAGTCATCCCCTGCGCAGACGATGGATGGACGAGACTCCAGACGGAAAGCCTGTCCGTCTCCACCAAGCTGCTCGCATCTGCACATAAACCGCGAAAGAGATGTACGGATCGGTAGGCAGGTACCCGAGTAAGCGAATCTCGGTGCAGAAAAAAAGCGGAAACATTCCCAAACGCAAGCTACGTCAAATCACGGGAGGCTTGAGCCGTCACCCTCTCTGCGTCACCGAACACTCTGTCCTCTACATGTTTGCAGCCCCACTTAATTCTCCGCACCCACCTGAGGCCTGAGTAGAGGATCTCGAGGACGTACTCGTACGTCAGGAAGTAGAGAGCACTCGCTACAGGGATCGAGTCCTCCAGAATATATCTGCATCAAGGAGAGTCGTCTCAGGTGTGTGGGCAGGGGCATCGGACTCCACTTAGACGTTTATTCGGACCTCGCTAGAGATCACTGCAGATTCAGACCCTTAATTGCGTTTTGATACGAGCTGAGCTGATCGAGCGGATTCAGTTGATCCGCAAGCGTAGAAGTCTCGATTGAAAGGGTTCCGTTCATTCTGTCAGTTTGCCTTCCTGTCTGATCGCCTGAACGACCGAGTGACTGGCAAAGGCTCTGCTCGCTTTGGGCCAAAGCGACTGTGTGGCTCGCTGATCATGTGACTTTCTGTCTGTCCTGACTTCGTGACTGGTTTTCTCGATCACTTCCTGGAAGTCGGAGGAAAATGCGGCAATTCTGACCTCCTCAGCAGACATCAGCCCGAGGTGGTGATAGAGAGACTTCCTTGCATTCACGCAGTCTCTCTCTCTCTCTCTCTCTCTCTCTCTCTCTCTCTTCTTCACACTCACACACACACACACACACACACACACACACACACTTTTACTTCTTTACTGGCACAGACTCACGCGCGGTGACATTGCATAGCAAGTAGCCACGAGGGCATGTGACCAGATTCACTGGGAAAACACATCATGCATCACTGCGGTAGCCACAGACGGTGACATGTACTCATTTACGGAACGAAGAGTGCGTCTCCGCAAAGCGTTTTGGAGGCCGAAGCATGCATGCAAATGGAAAGATGGACACTCTGAACCGCGCTTCCAGCCGTTTTAGAGGCGCAAAGTAATGACGGTGCCTGACCTGCTCTGTGTCCCACAGGAAGCAGCAGGAGGTAGATGACAAGCACTGGAAGACTCAGTACCCAGGTTTTGACAAATTTCCCAGAGCGACAAAGCCTGGCAGCTTTCTGGGGACCGAAATTTTGAGACAGCGGTCTACCTGGATTTGGATTGGGGGCCTTGTCTCTCCCGCTCTTCTCGCGCTTTGTGTCGGGTTTGGGCATATCGCTAGTTTCTTGTCGTTTAGGGGTGGACGTCGGCAAGAAACTCAGGCTGTGAACATCGTTCCCGTCCGGCTTTTGCTTTGATCCTTTGAAGGAAAGTGAAGACATACTCGATGTAAGTGTTTGTCGACTTCGGGTGCGGAAACACTTTGTTTTGTCCAGAATTCTTGGAGTGCTGAACAAAAGAAATCGTTGAGTGCTTTCACTCAGGTCAAGCTCTCATGCAGTGGCGGACCTTACAAATTGGCAAGTACCGAACGGATGTCTTTTTATTCACGTGCTGAGTATGAGAGTCTCGAATTAACGGGAACGCAGGTTCTTAATCAAGCTGGCTGAATGCAGAAATTGCTTCTCCCCTGTCTTCGCTTCTGTGCTGACGAATCAGATGTTGCAAGGGCTTTCATCTGACTGCAATCTTACACTTTTGACAATCCTTGTAGAACAGTATATGGCCGCTGAGTATATACATAGAGTCGCTCCGACTGCATGCATCGATTCTTCATGCATGCAATTGCATGATTTCAACATGATTTCAACTGCATGTGGCGGCGCCGAGGCGCGGCGCCTACATATATAGCGCTCGATCTGTATATACCTGCGATCCGCGCGTGGTGGCGGCGGGGCCCTATATATAGCTGTCTTGGACTGCATGCATTCCCAAATCGCGGACCCGGCCGCGAATCATCCGACAACTGGATCACCTTCAATGCTTCCTTTCCATATACAGCGGTCTGTTTTTAGGCTCCTCGTCCAGGCCAGATGAGGCAGTGCGTCAGACGTATTCAAGCCCCCTCTGTGCGCTTTGAGACGTTCCCTCTCCTTCGTGCACTCTGGCAAGCGTCGCAGGTAGTCTGGAATGCGCATGCGTGCGTGACCCTTTCGCTCTTGTCGTGACCCACCAGGCAAGGTGCGCATGAATTCCTCTTTTGTGAGCGCTGCGGCTGTACAATCCACGCCTCGGTGAAGTACTGCAGTCAAGGCACGGCCGGGGCGTTCATCTGCTTCTCCAGCGAGGATGCGGCAGGGACTCTGCGCTTTCCTCTTCGTATCCTGGATTTGCCTGACCTGTGCGCAGGGTGGGTTCAGTAGCTGCATCCATAGACCGTGGCTGACATAAGCTCAAGAGGGCAGCAGAGATTTCAGAGCAAAAGGGGGTCTAGAGAAGCAGGGAAAGAGGGAGAGACGAAAGAGGAGAGCAGACAGGGAGTCAGGCACAGAGAGGGGGAGAGGAAAGAGTGCAGAGAGTGAGAGATATGAGGTATATATACACTGACTCTGAAAGATACATGAGGGATGAGAGGCCGAAAAGGCCGAACGAATAAGAAAGACTGCATGTCAGTGGATGGAAGAGATTCGGGAAAGAGGCAAAGGGAGCCTTTCTTGCCCACCGCCCGGTTCCAAGTGGATCCTCTTCCCCATACCTCCCCCTCTGTGTGTGTGTGTGTGTGTGTGTGTGTGTTTGTGTGTGTGTGTGTGTGTGTGTGTCTGTGTGTGTGTGTCTGTGTGTGTGTGTGTGTGTCTCTCTCTCTCTCTCTCTCTCTCTCTCTCTGTGTGTGTGTGTGTGTGTGTGTGTGTGTGTGTGTGTGTGTGTGTCTGTATGTGTGGATGGATGGATGGATGAATGAATGAATGATTGAATGAGTGAATGAATGAATGAATGATTGAATGAGTGAATGAATGAATGAATGAATGAATGAATGAATAAATGCAGACACAAACGAGTGCTCGACGACAATCATCAGAGATGACTTCACAACTTTTGGGTCTCTCTGGTCAGTGGAGCCAGAAAGGGAGGAAGAGGAGAATTAAGGAAGGTCCATCTCCATCTGTCCATCCATCCACCTATCCACATGCCTGTGTACATAAATGTTTTTGTCCATCGGCAACGGTGGTGTGCAGCGCTTGCTCGTACATGTCTCTCTCTGTCTACATGTACGAGTATGGACATGGACTATTGCTAGGCGGGTCTGGAAGTGTTTGAGGGATCGAGGGGCAATGTGAAGGTCTGGACGTGTTTGAGGGATCGAGGGGCAATGTGAAGGTCTGGACGTGTTTGAGGGATCGAGGGGCAATGTGAAGTTCTGGAAGTCTTTGAGGGATCGAGGGGCAATGTGAAGGTCTGGACGTGTTTGAGGGATCGAGGGGCAATGTGAAGGAAACGTTCGGTTCGAGGGAAGATATAAGGAACTTCTGCTTTCAGGCTTTTCAACGGTCTTGCACAATTTTTCTCTGCTTCTGTGTCAAATGACGAAACTGACAACTTCGAATACAGATGAAAATCATCTTGGTGACTGGTTTGTACTCTTGATTCTCTCTAGTGTTGCCCCCTTCTGAGGACTGTCCCTCTGACACCCACCCTGCCTGCTTGCCTGCCTGCAGGTCGAAGGACGAGACAGACCCGACGAAGACGGAAATTTCGATTTCTTCGAACAGACTTTTGTTGGACGCCAACACGGGCGTTGACATGTGGGCCTTCCGTCTCGATTCCCCGGCTGCCTACATGACTGCACAAACGGGAGAGTACAGAATCAAGGCGTCCATGCGACTGACAGGAACGTACACCGCAGTGAACTGCGGATTTGTGGTGTACACGAACGACGGGGAGGTCACACCGTTCCTGCACGGTCCGACCAAATGGGACGCTGCGGGCACAGACGGCACGTGTTTTGTTGAAATTAAAGGAGGGGGGGCGAGTGGGTGTTCGAACACCGTAGCAGCGTCCTCGAATGCTTTCACAGAGGTGGAGATGCACTCGGACGGCACGGGAGTCTACAGCTTTTACGCTGACGGCAACACAGTCTACAGCTCCTTTAATCACGGATCGACACCCCCCAGGGTGGGAATTCTTCTGAGAACACAGGAGGCGGCGTCGTGTGAAGTGGAGTGGCTGGAAGTCATTGTGCCGACAGGTGGGTGCTTGCGTAGAATTGCATTTGTCTTATCTGTCTGCGTCTTTTTGAAAAAGAGCCTCATCCCATTAACGGGCGAGAACGTGGATGTTTGCATTCTGAGTTTCTGTCCTTTGAACTGGTACCCGAATTAGTGAGTGTATCGGACGGTCTGAATTCATGATGAATGCATGCTGGGGATCGGAAGGTGGTGATGAAGTGGCAACTTTGGCACGCGTACTCATTTTCTTCTGCCGTGGCTCTCCTTTAATTGCACACTGCTGCTGAAGGTTGGTGGACTGCGCTGGTCCGCCCCACGGGTTGATAAGGGGGTGGAGAAGTGGAGTCTCTGATTCTGCATTTCTCCCGGTAGTTTGGGGACTGTCCTCGGCGATGTACGCTCTTTTTGGTTTCATTGGACACACAGACACGCAGCTTATTGATCTTTCTTCGTCAGGTCTCAAGTCGCACTCACTTTCCTGAAAAATTGAATATTTCTCTGTCTGTTTTTCCGTGTGTTTCTCTCTCCGCAGCCCCGAACAACTGTCACTCCAACGCTGCCTGCACGGACACTGTGGGAAGCTTCACGTGCGCGTGCAACACCGGGTACTCTGGAGACGGCGTTGCGTGCACAAGTCAGCGTGAGACTTAGGCCGCAGAGTTTCGTGCACACACACACACACACACACGAGCTGTGACGAAAGCATTCTGTGACACACGCCTTTCCTGAGTATAGGAAGCCTGGATTGGATAGCACAGCTCGATTGCAGACAGAGAGAAACAGAGTGAAAATGCAGCACATCAATGTTACTGACTGCTAATGAAGGCACAGTCCTGATGAAGCAGGCATGATCCAACGAGCCTGCGGGCTTTTTCTGTGTCCGTATTCACGCAGATTTACTCTCTCTGTTCCCGGATATATGCATGTGTGTATGCATCTTTATATGTATGCAGACATCGGTATGTGTGTATGCATCTTCATATGTATTCAGACATCGACGAGTGCAGCACGTCTACCCACAACTGTGCCTCGACCGGAGCTGCGTGCACAGACACGGAGGGGAGCTTCACCTGCAGCTGCAACAGCGGGTACTCGGGGAACGGCGTCTCGTGCACAGACGGTCAGGGGGGGTATGTGGGGGGGTGGTTGGCCCGTAAGCGTGTCGCGAGTGCCTGAGGGGTTTTTGCAGTCCCTCCATGCGTCTCTTTGCCCGCTTTTGCGTCTTTCTGTCTGTCCGCTTTGCTTCTGTTCCTGCTTGCCTTGTTTGTCTCTTCATCTGTCTGTTTCGCTCGCTGTCAGTCAGTCAGTTTGTCTGTCTGTCTGTCTGTCTGTCTGTCTGTCTCCGTGTGTGTCTGCGTGGCACAGAAAGAAAAGGAAGGAAGGGGCGGAAGGAGGGAGGACTCAATGCATGTTTCGACATTCGCTCTCTCTCATTGATATATACCATCCATGCATGCGCAGGCGCTGACAAAATTACGAATAGAGGTCTTCCCATCATGCCAATACCTTCCTTTCTTTACTTGCCTGCAGATTCCAGTTCCTTTCTTTACTTGCCTGCAGATTCCAGTTCCTTTCTTTACTTGCCTGCAGATTCCAGTTCCAGCTCAGGCTCTTCTTCCAGAGTCACGGTAGGCGATTTGGAGATCGACACCTCGACTGACCTCTCTGTCTCAGAGGATAGTGGGTCGGTGGCCGGGCAGAGAATTGCTCTATCTAACACTCTGAAGGCGGAGGTGGAGGCAAAGACAGATCCTGAAAAAAGGGAGTTTGTTCAGGGCTTCGCCTCCTACCTCGTAGATCAATACGGCTGTACTCCCCCTGCAGTGGCTTTAGAGAGTTTCCCTTCCGGAGACTTCGGAAGAGTTGGTGGTGAGGGCTGTGAATTGTCCTGCGTCGAGTGATATTCTCTCCTCGTCAGGAAAGCCTCCGTTGTTCATCCATCTGCCGAATGCGGGGGATTCGTACACACTGATTGAACGCAGCAAGACGTTCACTGTCTCCAAAGTCAGCGCGAGACGGAAAAGGAGACGGCAATTGATAGAGGAAGATTCGGAGGAAGAGAAAGAGAAAGAAGAAGAAGATTTTGATGAGAATTCTCGATCAACCTTCGCTGCTGTTAGTCGCAGAAGGTCTCTGGGGTCGTCGGAATTTCATGTCACGTCGACAGACGCTGATGTGTCTGTCCAGGTGGTGTCGGGATGGGAGGAGAAGGCGGACGTTAGCGGGGAGACGTGGTATGTTGTGGTGGATGGGACGTCTGACGATGGGTTGACTTTGTATGCGGTTGACACTTCGAGCACTCTCAACGTTGTCGATGTGGTCTCACTTTGTAGTGACCACAGGAACTGGTGCATTGGCGTTTGTACTTTTGCTTTTCTTCTGTTTGTTTATGGAGTCTCCGTGTGGGCGTTTCTCGGGTTGTACTGGTGGCCGGGTGTTGCCGAAAAAAAGGCACTGCCAGGTGCCTGGAGGGTGAGGACTTCACAGGTGTGCTGGTTGAGAAGGCACCGCTAAGCAAAGGGGGCGTAGATGACGAAGGGAAGCTGAAGCAGACCCCCGAAGGGAAACGGAATGAAGGAGAAGAAGCAGAAGCATATGACATGGACCAGATGGCGGAGGAAGAGGAGGGGGGGTCTGTGTGTGATGAGAGCGACGGACGCGGGGGGGCATGGAACGGGTTTTCTCTACCGGTCAGTTCTCTTTTGACAATTCCTTTCTCTTCTTGTGTCTGTGAATGGGGGAAAGACAAGAAGGAAAGAATGACGTGGGCTTGAGACCGATCGATCCGTCCGGGTGTCCCGGCTGCCTGCTTGATTCTTTTGATCACAGAGCATGCATGGAATGCGTTCAGATTGGCATGGCACGCTTTCTTGATTGTTGGCACGTTTATTTTCACAATGTCAGGGGAACACATATTCGCTCGTGCACGTTCATCTGCGCGCAGAATGGTTGTGAGTGGTCAGAAGAGCATTTTCTCTCGTGCTCCTTCTGCAGTTAAAGGAGGAGCGTGGAGCCCCCACCTCTGTATGTGTGTGTGTGTGTGTGAAAAGAGAATTCAGATTTTATTCTTTCTTTTACCATGACAATCACATGGATGGGCCATTCCTTGCTTGTGTTGCAGGAAGAAGACGAAGAACGACAACGCACGCCTTGGGAGCAGGAGAGCGGGGGGATGGATGAGGAAGATCGGCAAGAGGAAGACAACCTCTCGTGGTGTGTACCTGTAGAACAAAAAGAAGATCAGGTTTTGAATGAATGATCGATGATCGCCCGGAGTTAAAGGAAGTTCAGATCATGCCTCCATACATCATTCTGAGACAAAAACTCACACACGATCGTGTGGCCAATCAGGAAAGGAATGTTTCATGATTGATTGCACTCCCATCTGCCGCCATCGTGTGTTTCTGTTCCACATGTTTCTTTCCTTCCCGGTCTTCTTCTCCCCGACCAGTTTCTTTAGGTGCTCTTTTGAAAAGAGAGGGCCTCACGAGATCCATCAGCCAGGAAGTAATTAGAGTGTCATCACACAGCCATGCAGGGGGGCAGGTGAGCACTTGCAGAAGAGGCACCCCATGCATGACGAAAAAGGGGGGCCTCCTTCTCAATTTCGCACATGCACTACGCGTCGCTGGGTGGGGGTGGGTGGGACTCCCTC
>JAHBMJ010005836.1:1436-16868 GCA_018398765.1 Chromera velia | reverse complement strand
CCACAGCCGTCCGTCTGGATGTGACTGCGACAACTTCGCCAAAGATCTTGAAGGTCGGTGGGTTGGTTGCTTCACTGACGTGCTGAACGAGCTTCCCGGCCCTTGTTCGTGTTCGTTCCTTAATTCTCTCCCTCTGTGTTTCTCTTTGTCTCTTCCTTAGTTCGTTGCTCTCGGTCTGCCCGCGACCGTGCTTGCCTGGCTGCCTGCCTGTCTTCCTCCCGCACTTGCTGCGTCCATGGTTGTTTTTTTTCTGCGTCCTTGGTTGTTTTTTTTTCTGTCTCTCTGTTGTTTTCTCTTCTTGTTTGACTTTCAGCGCTGCAGCATCTTTTCCGTTTCACACTTGTGCTCGTGTCGTGTTCCTGATCGAATGCAGGCAGGCAATGATGGAGCTGAGGACGGTGAGAAGAGGATAGCGGGGTCGTGGTACGAGAGACAGACAGAGCGAGAGAGAGAGAGAGAGAGAGAGGGGAGGGGGGGGGGGGGGGGGGGGGGGGGGGGGGAGGTGAGATGTGTGATTAATGAAACTGGTTGGAGACGCAATTCACTCTTTCATTTCTTTTTTTGTGGCGAGCCCGATCACGTAATCGATACCAACGTAATGGTTATGAGGACGTCAAAGCGGCACACCGACTGATCGAGGGTCACAGTGTTCATTCCGAGCACACGCGAAGGGCCGACTTGATTTATTTTTTGCGTTTGGCTGTATCCAATTTGCCTGAGATAAGAACGGAACGGGGCGTCACAACTGGACCGTGATGTGACAGAGAGAGTGATATGCATGCATGGGGTTTGTCCTGTATGTGCTTGGGTGTAGAGTTGAAGCTCTCGATCCTTCTTTTCACTCTATCTTATTTTTTGAATACTGACAGACAGACAAAACGAGGGGCAGGCACACATATGCCGTATTCCTTGTGCACGCCTGTAAGGCTGACTTTATTCATCTACGTCCAATTGACTTTATTTGACTTCTCTGTGCGATGCGTGAGGGCTGTGCCAGGTCCCAAACTGACGAAAGCACTTGGCACGGCTGCGAAGGCAACCAACGCACATACACCGACCGAAAGAAATGTGAACCGAAGGACAGATCGAGGGAGTGACGAACGAACATCAAGAGGAACGTTGGAATACGTGTGTGACGTTTGTGTGGCTCGTGGGATTGAGGGAGAACACATGGAAAAGGACTGTACGTGTGCATGAGTATGGTGGAGACAGGCATCTCTCTGGGGCCTGACAGTGTGCACTTGATCAAGAAAGAAACGACGACAGCTAGGTCCTTCTTATACGGTCTGCCTCTGCATGCATGGGCTACTGCTCGAGGGAGGTTTTTCTGATAGTATGTATGGGATGGAGCTAAGGGATTCAGACAGTCATGCACTCAGACATGCATACAACCTGCGTTTTTAATTCTCTTGTGTGAATCGGCGGTAACAGGAATTGACCTCTCTTTTGTTTTGGGATATTGGACCTTTGAGCGAAGATCGTGCATGCATGTGGTGATCGTGACTGCATGCGCTTGCGTATCTGCCAACAAGACGTACGTTGGCAGCTGTGCAGGGATCGATCGGCGCGTACGTTCCTCATCTGCATGATGACTCTGTTCTTTCCGATCGAAAATGGCTGCTTGCGTCAATTGTGTCTGTCTGTGTGAAGGGAAGGGGGAGGACGTTTACTTCCTTCTTTTTGTCCCTTGTTTCTTTTTTTAGCTTGTCATTTTTAGTTGTTCCCCGTTTTTCTGAGATATTCATCTCGATCATCGACAGTCGATCATCAACTAGAGAGTGAGTCGGAGATTGAAGGTGCTCACGTGGTACCGTTTGCTGCTTTGCCACTCTGAAGGGGTTCAATCTTTGCGTTGAAAGCCTTGGTCGACCTCTGGACCCCCTAGCTCGATCATGCTGTATGCAAGGACTCGTACGTGTGGTTTGGTTTCTTTTTTTCTTCGTCAGGATTGCACATGGATCGAGCCTTGTTTTTCTGAATCGAGATCTGATTCGACAGACATGGAAGTGCAAATGTCAAATCGAAGCAAGGAAGTTGAGCGAATGGTTGTGACCATCTGGGTAAACCAGGGTGCAAACGCGACTGGCTGCATAGAGATCATGTAGGAGCAAAGGGGCCCGACAGCAAAGTGACATGCGTGTTTGGCTAAGCCGCGAGCTCTATATGCTTGTCCCGGAACTTACTTGTTTTTTTCCCCCGGCATAATGATTATATCTTCTCGATTGATCAGATGTTACATTCTTGGAGTCAGTTCGTCTGATATTGCATGCACGGTTCCGGTGTGTCAGCACCATTGTATATGCGATCAGACCCGTGACTTCTTGCGAATGATGCGCGTGTAGAAGGTGCATACATTAATTATTCACTTTTTTCGGCGTCCCCACCCGGATCGCACAAAAGTTGAATTTTTTGCATGCATTCTTTTCGCTTGATTACTTGACTTATCCAGAAGTGAGAGCATGCCGTCACATTGATCAATCTTGGAGTTGGTGATTTCGGTAGAGTCCACCGTCGGTCCCTTAGCGAACAGTACGTGCATAGCAGGACTGTCTCGGCTGTTGGAAGAGAACCAATCATACTAGAACATTCTTATTGTTCTTCTTCCGGGGCGCAAGTTTGCCGGAACCTCAGAGCTTTATTTACTGTGTCCGTCTTTCCATTAACTGTGAGTGACGTGTAGGTTTGGGCGATAAGTCGAACGTTGGCAGACAGGCTTAGGAGGCCAAGGCATCTTGACTTCTCTGTGGTTGGGGGGAGCAAGCCGCAGGACGGGGGAGGCCCGACACTGCAGAACGAGTATATAGTGCATCCCTATATGGAGGGGGAAAGGCTGGGGCCGAATGAGCAGAAGATGGAGGTGCAGAATGGACTGGGGAGGAGCCCTACTACAAAATGGTACTCACGCGGGTGAAGCCCAAAGCAGCAGCAATGTTGAAGAGATCGAAGGAGGACCCGCAGAAGGAGGAGGTGTACATCGACGCGATTGAACGGAACAAGTACCTCCGCCTATTCATGACATCGGATAGAAAGAAGGAGGGGGGGATAAATAAAATGGGGAGGCCAGGAATGATCGAGCTCAAGGAGGGGTGTGATACGATTGTCCAAGACCTTCTGCTGCCGTATGTTGACATCCCGATGGAAAGGGTCTTCAGCAGCGAAGTTCAGCTCCCTGTCGAGGGAGGCACAAATGGCAGGGGTGGGGGGATTGAAGTATCTAGAATACAATAGGAAGGTGTCTCTGAAGGTGAGGCACATCGTAGAGGACTACCTTACCGGTGTCCAGGCAATGGACCAAACGTTCATAGCTACTGGGGGGGATCACGCGTGTGCAGCCGAGGTGTGTGTACTCCTAACGGAGTTAGCATGGGAGGTGGGTGTTAAGGAAGTGAGAAACATACTCACTGGTGCTCTGGCTGGAAGGGGGAGGGGAGAGGAGGGAGAAAGGGGGCGTGTTGAGAACCCATCTGTGTAGCCGACAACTAAGGGAATGGGGGGGATGGGGGTGGGTGGGGGGAATGGAAGTGTGACGTCAGATCTACGGTCGGGAGGAATCATAGTGGAGAAAATCGAGGTATCCGGGGAGGAAGAGGACGAAAGGGATACATTAATGGGGGCAGCTAGTGCAGGTACGACTCCTATGCCGGCTACAGCGGCCGCAAGGGGGGGAGGGGGGGGAGTACTGGGAGGAATCGGACGGGCAGACCCAGGGGCAGGCCTAGGGGGGATGGGAGGGGAGGAATGAGTCTATCGGTGCCGGAGGGAAGGGATAGGCTGGTGATGGGGGCCAGAGTGCAGAGCATGGATACAGGTGCATAGACAAGAGAGAGCTCCACAAAAAGGGATCGGGTCAGATCGGCATCGTCGGAGGAACATGATGGAGGGGCGAACTCCGGCTTTGCCACACCGAGGTCGGGGGAGGAAGAGGCAGGACGCAGGACCCCAAAACGGGCAGTCCCTCTGTTCCGCCCTGCGTCTGCGGAGAAAGGGAGGAAGGTGCTAAGCGCACACCGGATTTATCCCCTGAGTGTCCCAATGGATGGGGGGAGGATTAACTACGCCGACCTTGTAGATCTGCCTGTGTAGAGGCAGCCTAGAAATGGTGGGTTAGGGGGACAGAGATGGCAGTATAGTATGGACGAAACGAGAACAATCAAGGCTATCATAAGGCAGGAAACAACTCCCAGAGAGGCGAGGGAGGAAGTTCTCTCCTTCCTCAGGGACTGCTCAGTCGAGAGGGATTTGGATTCCCTAGGCCTGACCGAGCTGATCTACGCGATGGTGGTGGCGAGGCAGCGTCTACATGGACTCCTTACTGAGAGGGGGGAGGGGCAGGGTGAGGGGGGGGGGACATGGTTGACTAGGACCTGTGACGGACTGTTCTTCTGGTCAGTGCATGTTTGATATGGCTTTTGATTTTTCTTTCTTTTCATCTATGGTAGACCAAATGAGGGATGAGCTGGCAGGGTTGAATGACTGTCTTGATGCTGATCTGAGGGATTATAGGGGCTTTGGCAGGGAGAGCATGAGGCAAAGGATCAAGGCTGAGTTAGACTGTCTTACACTCAAGCTCATTAGGTGCTGGATGCTTATTGCACTACTTGATATGCATGGGGGGGAACCATGTCCGGTCTGTACACAGAGAGTAGAAACATGCAAATGCACGTTGACAGTTGTCTTGGTTGCTAAGCCTTCCCATCCTCCTTCGTATACTTTGAAGGTGATGCCGGCTTCTCCTGATGATCGATATATGGCGTGGTCATACAGTCGGACCTTATTCAGGAAAGGATGTCGACAGAAGATCATGAGAAGATTGATCCTGTTTCATTCTATCGCTGCTTCTGTCTGGCTTGAGTTGGGGAATAGTGCGTACAGTAAATATTTGAGGAAGGTGAGGAGTGCGTGTAGAGAAACAGGTGGGCATGCTGGGTAGTGGGACAAGAAAGTGATTTACATGGTTTGGTCCCAATGGAAGAGGGGCCTGTACCTCGGGAGTACAGTGGGAATGGCGCTTGATCGCATTATGCAACACTTCTATGTGGCTTTGCGATCACGGAGGGGGGGTCGGGCAGCGAATAAATTTGGGTGGGGGTATGCACATCGTTTTTACTCAGTGCTGTCTAGTGATGCTTCTCGTCATGCTCTCTTTGTGGTATTGCCTCTGGCATGGGTGGATGGTGGACAGATGAGTCTTCGTATGATGGAGTTGCTTTGTATTAGGGCGTATCAACCGATGTGGAATACTGTGGGTGTCTCAAGAAAGGAAAGGAATGACCTTTCGATTAAACTGAAACCTGAACGCTCCCGTTTGTCTGCCCGTGCGTGCAAGAGAGGTTCAGGTTACACTCAGCTGAGATACAAGCTTCGCTCCTCTCTGTGCATGACGAAGGAGTCGGAGGAACTTGAGAGGGGAGGTATTTTCCTCTCTCGTGATGAATTTATGCAGAAGGTGGGTGGGAAAAGGGGGGATGAGTCTGGGGATGCATGTGTTTCTCTTTTTTGTGACAGACTTCTTGTGATGTTTTTCAAAAAAGTGCTTCCTAATAGGTCGATCAGATCTGTCAATGCCAGTAAGGATGATATTAAGGCATGTGTGAGGAGGGTTCCGAGAAGGGGAATTCTTGCTACAGGCAGACAGACATTCGACATGAACGTTAAACGTCTGTGTGAATTGAATGGATGGTCAATGATGGAGATACTGAAAGGGAAGTCGATTTCTATTCGCCTTCCGCTTGCTGACTGTCCGAAGTTCAGGGTTTTTTACTTTTGTCAGTTCGAATTGATCAGAAAGGAAGTTGCTCTGCAGAGCTCAGTTCATCTGAGACTCCTGCCATCAAAACTCAAGAATTTGAAACAGATGCTTGACAATACATACAAGGTTTGTTCTGATGCTCCTTCTGAATTGCATGGTAACTCGCATGATGATTGTCCTTGCATTTGAATCGCTCGACTTCTCAATCTGCCCCTTCTGGAGGGATATGCATGTGCACTTCTTTCTTCTTCTCCGTCTCTCCGTTCGCTTTTCTCTCTCCCTTTGAATTTCTCGTCTTTATGTAAATTATGGCTGAACAGTGGATCGTGGGCAACAGTTGAGAAGGGGATTGACTTTTTTGTTTCTTCTCTTATCTCCCCAAGGGGTTGTGGGAGGGGACGTCTCGGCTCTGCCCGGCATGGTCAAGGGAGGGGGGGTGGTGGAGGTGTGTCTGTGGCGGTTATGGCAGACCTAAGGGAGAGGTGGGTGACTACTCTTTTATGTGCTCCGTGCTCTGAGGAGGGGGGCTCCTCTTCCAAAGAAGGCTGGGATGGTGAAAAAGTTGTTGGATGCGTTGGCTGTTGTCCCGGTGGATAAGGCTCGGGATGATCTGGCCTTTCTATGTGCACGGAAGTACAGCCAAGCTGTAAGAGCGGCTTTCATCGATAACCGATCGTATGCCCTCTTGCAACAGGCGGACCTTGATTGCGCTGTTAATGATCTGGCGAGTGGCATTGCGGACCAGCGTGCTGCCCTGAAGTCTTTTCTTTAAATTTACGTTTTGGTCCCTTGAATAGAAGGAAGCATCGTTTTGGGACTGGTCTTCTATGGGCAAAGAGGAAGTCTTGGGGGGACGATGGTCGGTTGCCCACGGGCTGGTCGTTCATCAAATATCGCCCGCTTGTCTCATATGCTTTGCATGGACGTAAGTCTCTTTTTTCCTTTGTATATAAATGTTTGAATGACCTGTTTCGTTACTTCGGTCCTCACTGTGACTTGAACTTGACCTTTTCTTTTCAGGAATGTGTGTCTGAATTCAACGCCGGGTATAGACGTTCCGCTGATCGGTCCGAACGGCTTTTGCTGAAGCCTGATTGGCCTGTTGGTCACATTAAGATAGTTGTTGATGACATCAAGGCTTTCTTCCCCTCCCTCCCACGCGATGCCTTTTTGTTGTCACTTAGAAAGTTCATCGCGAGGGTGAAGGCAGAATCTCGACACAGATATATTATTCTGCCGAAGTTCCGTCCTTTTTGTAAGAAAGAGGCTGGGGGGGCATGTGAAGAGGCATAGGTGTCACGCAGACAATATGTGAAGCCTGCTGCCTTCTTGTCCTCTCACAACAGATTCGCAGATGCCATCTCATGCCCTATTGATGTCCTACCGGAGATCGTTGACCTTGATTTTTGTATTAATCTGATTCATGTTCATGGACGACTGATTTGACAGAAGGAAGGCTTCCCTCAGGGAAGTCCATACTCTCCTGGGGGGGCAAGATTCTTTGCAGCCTGGCAAGAGTTCTCAGTTGCTGATTCTTTCTTTGTTTCATCTTGGGAAGACAAGTCATGGTTTGGTGCATGATATATGGATGACCGCTCTCTTTTTGTTCGCTTTCCTGGCTGTGCTTCTTCTGATGTAATGAGTCTTCGGGATGGGAGCCCTCCTGCTTTACTTTTACAGGAAGATCTTTACAGTCCTGAATGTGTCTTGGAAAGGTAGGGAGGCTCCACAGTGCTGGGGCTTTGGATTTTCTTTCTCCAACAGGCACACTCTGTTTTGCTTTTTGTAGCTGTAAACCCTAATCGGGATGCTCTCGTCGAATGGTATCATGACCTTTGTGCTTTTTCTTTTTCTTGCCTCCATGATTTCGATAATGCTCTTCCATTCCCTCCCTTCCCTACCCTGAAGAGAGTTAGATTCATCCATGGTTTTTCTTGCATTCCTCGGTTGCAGGGAATAATTGGACAGATGAGTTTGAATGTATTGCGTTCTTTGCTTTTCTGTAATGCCCCTGCTTATGTTCTTATTGATGAACTGACTTTTCTTTTTCTTGAATGCTTTCTTCTTCGTTGGCCTTTTCGTTTTCTCGTGAAGCTTTTTTCTGATGTTATTGCTCGTTCGAGGAGTCTTTTGTTGATCACATTATGGAATGAAAGAACTTTCTTTCTTTTTACTGTTTTTAGTTTATTTTGTTACATTCCCTCCTTTGATGATTGATCTTCTTATATTCTTTCCTGCTTATACCATTGAGTGCACTATTCACCTGCTAGAAGTGATAGACAAAAGACAGCAGCAAAGGGGAAAGGGGGGGTCGCGCACGTCGGTTTTCATGCCTTGTCCTATGCTTCTCGATTGATCAGATGTTACATTCTTGGAGTCAGTTTGTCTGATATTGCATGCACGGTTCCGGTGTGTCAGCATCATTGTATATGCGATCAGACCCGTGACTTCTTGCAAATGATGCGCGTGTAGAAGGTGCATACATTAATTATTCACTTTTTTTGGCGTCTCTACCCGGATCGCACAAAAGTTGAATTTTTTGCATGCATTCTTTTCACTCGATTACTTGACTTATCCAGAAGTGAGAGCATGCCGTCACATTGATCAATCTTGGAGTTGGTGATTTCGGTAGAGTTCACCGTCGGTCCCTTAGCGAACAGTACGTGCATAGCAGGACTGTCTCGGCTGTTGGAAGAGAACTAATCATACTAGAACATTCTTATATGATACTAAATGCACGGTTACTTATTAATTATATAATTAAGTTATTATTAATATGCACCTATAGGCAGGCCTTATATGCATACTTCACTGTGGCTTCAGAAAAACCAGTGTTTTAAACCACCATAATGTTACTAAGCCTGAGCTAAAATTACGTAAAATATAATTATATCTAAAAATTTGAAGAAGAAAAAAGACCGAGTTGAAACCTCAATCATCAAGTTGAAACCTTGATAAGTTTAATGACAAGTGTTAGCTTGACTTGCCACTAGGCTACTAGATCGATTGGACTGACGTTTACAGAAAAGGCAAAAGCTTAGCAGCTCAGCCTTAGCTCATGCAAATTGATACAATGAATGTCAAGAGGAATGTAGGTGCATAAATCACTTTGGCATAATATAAATCGGATACATTTTTTTAAAAAAGCATTACCCCTTACTTTTTTTTTGTACTCGCTTAAAACCGGATGCATTTTTTTAAAAAAGCATCACCCCTTACTTTTTTTTTTGCACATGCTTGAAATCGGATGCATTTTTTTTAAAAAACATCATCCCTTACTTTTTTTTTCGCTTACGCTTCAAATCTGATACACTTTTTTCAAAAAGCATCACCCCTCACTTTTTTTTTGCATACGCTTCAAATCGGATACATTTTTTTCAAAAAGCATCACCCCTCATTTTTTTTTTTTTTGCACACGCTTCAAATCGGATGCATTTTGTTCAAAAAGCATCACCCCTCACTTTTTTTTGTACATGCTTCAAATCGGATGCATTTTGTTCAAAAAATATCACCCCTCAATTTTTTTTTCGCACACACTTTAAATTGGATGCACTTTTTTCAAAAAGCATCACCCCTCACTTTTTTTTTTGCACACGCTTCAAACCGGATGCACTTTTTTAAAAAAGCATCACCCCTCACTTTTTTTTTTTGCGCACGCTTCAAATCGCCCCTCACTTTTTTTTTTGCACACGCTTTAAATCGGATGCACTTTTTTCAAAAAGCATCACCCCTGAATTTTTTTTTTCGCACACGCTTCAAATCGGATGCATTTTGTTCAAAAAGCATCACCTCTCACTTTTTTTTCGCATACGCTAAGTTACGCTTCAAATTTGATGCACTTTTTCAAAAAACATCACCCCTAATTTTTTTTTTTGTAAACGCTTCACATCGGATGCACTCTTTTTCAAAAAGCATCACCCCTCACTATTTTTTGTACACGCTTTAAATCAGATGCACTTTTTTCAAAAAGCATCATCCCTCAAAATTTTAAGAGGAATGAAATGATGATTGAGGGTTTTATCATGCATGCCGCGTCCCCATATATGAGAGGTGGATCTAGCCTAGTTTATCGATTTGTTCCGTCCTAAAGCCAAAAACAACCCCAAACAGACGCGACTTCGGTTACTTCAATACAGCTTATCAATCGCGGCTTCTCCACAGGATGGGCAAACAAAGGAGAGAGAAAAGAGACAGAGGGGATGCAGAGCAGAACCTTCACAACACTTCAGTTTTTTCATTGAAAAAGGCTACCTTTTTGATCAGAAAGACCTAATCGTGCAGAGGCATCTCGTGCGTCTTCTATCCCTTCAAAAAACTCCTGCTTTAAACAGCTCATCAATTTGAAAACTCTTTCTTTAATTAAACACACTTTTCTAAACGATTCTCCTTTTTGAAAATCTTTTATTTATTTACGTTTTTATTCAACTTTCTTCTTTCTTCTTGCATTGCCGAAGAAATTCATTCAGTTTGCGCCCTCCCGGTCAAAAGACCCGGAGAACGCGGCCACTTCCCTCCCAAGCAACCCCTCGGGCTGGAAAGGGCCCCTTGTGCCCCTCCGGCTGTGGATAGAGGACAAAAGGTTTGCTGTGACAAAATGCTGCAGAGTGCAGGACAAGAGCTTGTAGTAGCGGTCTATCAACTTTGCTTGGACTGGTTCGTCTCCCTCCACACCTCTCACCCTCCCTGCTCCCAACTTCGCCACTTCCTTCAAAAACCATTTAAAATTGATGATCGGGACAATCGTTTTTGTTATACATGCCGCGTCTCAATATATGAGGGGCGGATCAAGCCTAGTTTGTCTAAAGGTTCCGCTTTTTCCTGTTCACATGCTTCAAATCGGATACATTTTTTTCAAAAAGCATTACCAAGACTATATGATTACTTTCTAGCTTAGTATTAAGTCACACAAACTTCAACCAATTTGACATAAACTTAGACCAACTTTAAACTACTATAGCACCAGCTAGTACTACTAGCTAGTACTAATTTCGTCCAATTTTAATCAACTTTCTAGTGGTAATTTCTACTAAGTTAGTACTAACTTTAACTAACTTGGACCCACTTTATACCAACTTGATACTAAAGATCATCATCATTATACCAATTTATACTAAATTGGTCTAACTTGGTATGAACTTGCACCAACTTGATACCAATTTACACGAAATTTGACCAACTTTGTATCAACTCACACAAAATTTAAGAGTATTTATTTATTCATTCATTTTGTGCTATTTTGTGCCTCTTCGGCCGGGTGTACAGCGGTTAGCAGCGTTCTGGCATATGGTCGTACATACAAATAGTAGTGGTCCAAGTTTGGACCAACTTGGTACCAACTTCCAGACCAATGTGGATCATCTTGTATGGTACTAACTTGAACCAGCTTTAAAGTTTAAACCAATATATGGTATTCCTTTTATCTAGTTTTGACCAACTTTATACTAATTTGGACTAACTTTGTACCAACTTTATACCAATTTGAACGAAATCTGTTTAATTTGGTAGTTACTGTAATTGGTATCAGTTTGGTACCAAATTACACCAAATTAGTCCAATTTTGTACTAAGTCACACTAATTAATTTGATCCAACTTAGGTCTAACTTGGTATAAACTCACACCCACTGAGAATCTATGAATATAAACCAATATGTCAGCAACAAGACCCTCGATCAAAAAATATGTTACCAACTTAGTCTAAAACTTAGTCTAGCATCACTTTGATCATTTTTATAAGAAGTCATACCAATTTGCACCAACTTGATACCAATTTAGTATACCAACACTTACTAAATTGGTCCAGTGAACTTTATCTAACTTGATAATAAATGAGCCCAACTCACACTACCTTATATTAACTAGCTTAGTATCAACTTACATAAAATTGGTTCAACTTCATACCAATTCACAACAAGTTGTTAGTGAACTTGTTACCAACTTGATCCAACTTACCAGCGTTGTGAGACCAAAAAATTGATCCAACTTACCAGCGTCATAGTTTAAACTAAGATTTAAATTTTTAATTTGATTTTTTGAATCACTTTTTGAATCGAATTGAATCAATTGATGTGGCTAAAGTCGGTAAGTTCACCTCTTTAATTAATTTGACTCTACAAAACTCATAAAAATGTGCAATTATCACAAACAATCATATAGTGATTGATTGATTGATTGAAGGTTAAATCCTAGGTGTAGCGACGCCAAATTCCAAGCCACTAGCAAGGCTTTGAGGACAACCCAGAGCACACATTCATGGGGGGGGGGGATGAGGAAGCCTGCATGCCAATCAGATCGATTCGCCTCAACTTGTCTTATCGACAGAATAAACCTTTTTGAGACAGTCGGCTATAGCTTTGGAACCGCTTCTAGGCAGGATTGTACACAACAGCAACACCATATCCTTCATTTTCTTCTCATTATCAGAAGTGCCCCTCCCGGTTGCATCTGCAACGCGTTGTGCGATCTGTATTCTTATGTCAATGGGCGCTTTCTGCTTGATACGTCAGTAGCCATAATGATACGTTTAATTCTAGATTTGATCTCACAAAAGTTAATGGCGGAGGAAGATTCACGGCTAGCGTTCTAAACCATACACCAGTCACACAGTATTTGCTCTAGTACGGTAAAGAGACTCGGAGCTAGACTCGGAGTTGCTGATTTGTCTAGTGATTTGCTGTATCATGTTGTTCAACATACCGGTCAAAATGTTTGATCATTTTGAGGATTCGGAAAGCGATGGCTGGTCAACAAGAGACACTTAAGTGGCAAAATTATGCCAATATACATAAGAATCACCTATGATACTTCTCATTCTACGGCAACTTCATTCAGGTTTGAATGACTAGGATCGATCAATCACACAAAAAGCCACAAGTAGGGTCCCTTTATTACGGGTCAGTCGGCCTAGTAGCTGTCAAGCGCTTCCCCGCACCTTTTCGAGGACCTCCGCGGGCCCGTCTAGAATTCCTCCAAAAGGGGCTTTGGAGATCTTCTCAAGATCCCTCCCTGCAGTCTCGTCACTCAAGACCAGACACCGGACCGCCTGCAGAAGGTACAGAAGACTAATCGCAGTGAGTACACAAAGACGTCCTCTAGACGCAAAAAGTGTTAATCACACAGAGAGAGCAGCCGAGAGGCGACCAAGCAGGGGTCAGTTGGGAGCTTCATGAAGGTGTCAGCGCAAGCAGCTGAGGGCAGGCCATCATTGTGGACACACGACTACATCTGCTAGCTGAGGGGGAAGTACAAGAAGAAGTATATGCACCGCATGAAAAGAAAGGCACAAGCCAATTGTGAGATGAAACGACAGGACAGGACACAAATCCCAGGAATCAGATTGCAGAGACGAGTAAGACGGAAGATACACACACAAGACGGGTCGTCCATAATATTGCGTGATGCAAGGCAAGAGACTGAATGTACAAATGAATCGTCAATTCCTCTCTTCAGTGTGACTGACGAAGACAGCAGCTTCCTTCATCACACACAAAAAAGAAAAAGACTGACGAAGACGGCGGCTTCCTTGAGCAAAGGGTCCTCCTCGTCTGCCACGGTACTGCAGAGAACCAGCCGGACACCTGCAAGCACTCATGCACTCGCATTCATTCATTGCACACATGGACCTGAAGAAGATAGAGAAACAGGGACAGAAAAACTCCCAAAGGATCACAAGCACACACGCGCGCGCACTCACAGCCCCCCCCTCTCTCTCACACACTCAGACGCGCACGCGCACGCATACTCATACACGCACAAACAAACACGTAGACACACAGACGCCCCTTATCATTCCCTTTCATCTTCCTCTTCACCCCCTCCCGAATGTTCGAAATCGCGTGCCCGGATGAACGAACGAACGAATGAGCGAAGGAACGAACGAAAGAAAGACAGACAGAAAAACAGAGAACCCCTTGTTTCTCACTGACCATCTGCTCTGACAAAATCCCTGCACGCTCCGTTGCTGGCCGTCACGAGACCCGACAGAAGTCTCAGCAGATCTCTGCCCGACACCAGGTCGCTCATCTCTTTCCACTTTGAGAGAACCTCAGACCCATCGACACCCGAAACTTCCGGATTGAAATTCTCGGCCTCGCTCTCGGGTCTGCCCTGGGCCGACGCCATTTTTTTCAACCGCCCAGACACTAACATCGCCAATGTGCGATGATGAAACATGCAAACCAGAGCTTCATGCAAGGCAACAACGAGGTGCGAAATCCACTCTTCCACCCCGGGATGCACCTTCCCCTCCTTCCCCTGGATAGCCGAGGCCATCGCTTGAGAGGACGCGACGTCTACCGCAAGGCGACAGAAGACTCTGAGAGTTGAAAGAGGAAAGTCGGAAGAACAATTGGGCACCCTCTGATGAGAGTTCGGAGAGGGGGAAGAGGAATCTGCCGTCTCTGCATTATCGAATGCCCATGAACCCCCCCCCATGCTTCTCTTCTCTCCATGATCCGAGGAAAGCAGAGGGCACTCAGGAGTCTGCAGGAAAATAGGCACCGCAGGCGGATCCCTCTCCCGAGAGGAGATTGGAGGGAAGGCGGCGGGTGCAGGAGCGTGCGAGGAGAGCCCGGGGGTCGTCTGTGCCGTTACGCTCAGAAGTTGATCAGGCAGTTGAGGGGAAGGGAATGTGAGGACTAGGCTCGAGAGAAGACTGCTCAGACTTTCGGCCAGAGAGATGAACACAGGGAGTACAGATTCTCTGGAGAGAAGTCCCTCTCTGGCTGTGTTTTCATCCGAGTAGGAAGAGGAACAGGATTTCTCTTCCAGCACTGCCTCTGCTTGCAGCAACGAGAACAACAGAGCACGGTCGCGTGAGACGACGACGTGTTTTGCTCTCTCACGACTCCATGTGCTTCTCCACTCATGAATATCTGTGTGCGGACCTTTCTCGGTCTTTTGGGGGTCCGACAAACGGATGCACAACAATTCTGCTTCCTCTAATGGAATTTTTGCAACGGCTTTGAGGATTCGAAAGAAGGACATTGGAGACGAAGAGAGGAGGGCGTGCAAGTAGACTGCTACAAACTCCAAATTCACTGCGGGTTGCCCGTCTCCGTCAGAGTCCCCTGGAGACGCCGCAGCAGAGGCCAGAGAGAGGACGACAAGAAAGAGCAAACATGCATCGAATGTGGTTAACAAGCAGCGAGTAAGGGAAGCAGAGGAGACGGCTGTCGACCTCTCCCCGTCTCCTTCTCTGTTCTGGTCCATCCCGTCAGCCTCCTGATGACGTCCACAGTCGGGAGGCAGGAAGCAGGTGGCGTTGTGGAGAAAGAGGAAGAATGCGTTGACGTTCCTCTCACCTGAAGAGAGAGAAGTTGGACGGGGAAGAGATGCAGACACAAGAGAATTAAGGCACACCGACCGCTCTTACAGGACAGCAGCCCAGCACAGAATGGATACGCACCGTATGAGACCAATGTGCCTGAACTCTCGTGCACTGCCCACGAAGGTTCCGAATAGGGGGGAAGAAAACGGCAACTTTCGAAAGAGGTAGATCATGAGGAATCACCCAAAATCGACAAAAGGACAGAAGAAAAGCAATCAAAAAGTCCATTGCGGAACAGTTATTCAACAAAGCTTCACTTCTGCTGCCACGCGACCCTCTCACGGTGAATGTGCAGATATGATAAGACACATGAAGACACAAATACGCAAGCAAAATATCCCACGCCCCCCCCCCCCC